>JABVZY010000402.1:559994-572963 GCA_020883555.1 Drosophila nannoptera | reverse complement strand
AGATTAGTTGCGAAGGATAATGCGAGGCGAGTGGAGCCGAAATCGAATGTGCAGTGAAAGTATTTAAGCTTTTTTTTTTTACATATATCTATGTACATCGTATGTTATATAAATTTATATGCTACCTACTACTACCTTATAAAAATAAAAGAACACACACAGACAGACAGACAGACACACATACATGCTCGCAGGCACGCAATTCAATTGATGCAACTCGATGGCGATTCGTGGGAAGGGAGATGTCGGACGGATCTCTCTCATAAAAGAAACATGGTTTATTATTAAATATACGGGTGTTGACCAGCTTTCCAAACGACAAGAAGATCAAGAGAACGAACGATATATAAAGTAAATGATAACTATATGAACTCTTCACGATTTTCATCGGATCTCGCTGTTGGAACTGGTGAAAGTAATGATGCGTCTATAGCTCTTTCACCTGGGCCGACGTCCTTTTCGATGTGCGTTTATTGTTCGCGTGCTTGCCGACGGCGGCCGGTATTCGTTTGGCCACATTTCGTATGGAACAGAGGAACGAGACTTCGAAGATAGCCGGATGGCTACAATAGATATAATCCAACATGTCAATGAACCAGAACATCAGGTCCCTTATATTATGTACGGTAGTCTGGGCGAGCACGGCGCCAATATCGCTGCCGTGCTTATGGGAATCAATGAAAGCTGCGATCGAGGTACGCAGATCGATGGCCACCAGGACGGTGCGACGGTCGGCCACAATGGCGGCGAACAGATATGGCGGTGCATCCCAGCCAGCATCCCTCTGGAAGGCCTCCAACGTGGTGGAGAAGACACGGGATAGCTCAACGACGACAATCATTGGATTGAACGGATCAGAGACAACCTGCGTAAAGAACCATTCCTCGAGATGCAAATTAATATTCTGATGAGCTCGCAACGCAGCCAAGGCATCCGGTATATTTATATTGTTATTCGCCAAAATACAATCACGGTACACAATATTGCCTTCGTTGATTGAATCGCCAATTAAACTCAAGGCAGCTTCCGGCAACTCCGAAGCAAGTCGGCTCAGGACCGACATCTTTGAGACCTTATCGGCGATAATTAACGCGATCAGAGTGCAGGAATTTGTGCCGCTGCGCCGGTAATCGCCAAAGCGAGATTGGCAAAAGTTCTTCGGAAACCACCAGATGTTCACGTGGCCAATTTCTTCGTATGTGGCCATCGAAATGCAAAGCGGCAAATGCAATAAATCCTATATGCTGGTAACCAACATAAGATCGGGTTTCGCTTGGATCTCGCCTCCTGCTCACTTTCCAACACGAACCTAAAATAATTTACTTGTCTAAAGGTAAAAAATAAATTTTTTGTTTTTTTTTTTTGAAAAAGCCGAATCCAAAAATGTATGAAATTAAATTTTGATAACAGAAGAGAATGAAGAAATTCTTTTAAATAACTTACGGCATTCTGTACGACAACCTGAATTTGATATTTATGCCAAAAGCTACTGATATTGCTCCAGAGTAGACATTTTCCTTCGATTAATATATAGCTAATATTGGATGTTTCGCATACATATATATATTTTTTAAAGTCTTTTCTTTGTCAGCTCTTTGATTTTCTTGGCGCAATAGCGCTAACAATTGCGTTTAGAATTGATCTTATATACTATATACTAATTAGTTAGGCTAGGCAGAGATAATTTAAGCCGTTGGCTGAACGCGTGGTCCGTCAATCAATATAAAATACTAGAATAGAGTATAACAAAAGAATTGAAGACAATATTGGAATGTCGTCTTAGATTGTTAATATCACTTGAATTTCAATTCAATTTGAGTTCAATTTGTCCCCCATTCCTTCACCTTTAAAAGTCATACAATGGTAATGTTGTTTTTGGCTTAAACTAAAATGGAAGAAATTAATGAAAGAAATTAATTTAAAATATAAAGCTTTATTCCTAGTAAGTCTTCAGTGCCTTTAGTGTACCTCAACTTGTAGATTATCATTTTCGTTGGGTTTCATCGGTTCGACCTTCGACTGCGTCTGGCCATACATTAAGACCTTTGCACGTACTGTCTTGCATCCGGAGACTTTGACATTTGTTGTATTGACCAAAATGTCGACATAGCGTTCATCCAAATCGACGCCCACCTGTTGCACCTCGTGGCGCACACACCTTTCCAGATCCTCGAGGCCAAACATTCGATAGCTTATCACAGTGGTTGTTGGCAGACTTTGTAGCATTTGTAGCTGCTGATTGGAGTACTCCGCAAGCAGCATTCCATTCAGATTGAATACATAGATAATTGTTAGCAGCTTCTTGTTACCACTGGCAACGCCCGTGGTAGAATGCACCATTGCATTTATGGATGTTACATATTCTAGATCACACATGGCCATATTGTCAATAATGATTAAGTTTCGTCCGCAATGCGCTAGATTGCCGAGTAATTTAGTTATGACCCGATAGCGTGCCTCGTTGTCTATCAGTTCAAAATCGTTCCATGCCACAGTTTGAATATTCTCGGACCATGGAAACTGCTCCTGCAGTGTGCGCATTGTCAGGCTTTTACCCACTCCAGATGTGCCCACGAGGGCAATCGATTGAAATGAGCTTTGAATGGATAATGCTTGCTCCAGTTGTTTAAGTGCCACGTCCTGGTTTATCACAGTTAAGCGTATTTGCTGGAACATGTCGTGTAGCGGCATATGCCGATCACAGTAATTTAACTTGTTGTGCACTATAGCCTGGTACTGCACTGAATACCGCTGAATAAACTTGGAGACGGCATCTGTATTTTGATATAATGTGATGCCACAGCTGAAGCACAACACTAACAACAGTGGCACCAGTGTGTACCAGAAAAATGACCAGGTTTGCTGCTTCAAATTATAAGGCTGTGTAGAGTTCTGGCACTGCGTTTTCTCTGCGGCAAATAGACGACGCACGCGACGACGACGCCACTGCCGCTGCAGATTTGTGCACAAGCTCCAGTTGCTTTGCACGCAAGAGTTGCCCATTTGAGCTGAACGTCGTTTCAAAAACGATCGGTATCTGGCCTTTTGTGCTTTAGCTTCAGATAATTCTCTCACTGATTTTTTATCTGTTTCTGCAATCCCCATTTTTTGTTTTTTTTGTTTTTAAATTTTGATGTAAATTGACGAGGAACTGAGGAATTCTGACCAATTTAATTTTAAGTTGTCAAGTTACTGGTTATATCGATTACTGATTATATCGATCTATCGATGTTTTACGAACTGAATAACATGAGTTGAATTTGAGAATTACTTTTAAATTCTTGGAGATGGTTGAATATGTAATTGTAATGAGCAATGTTATTGTTATAAAATAATATTCCTA
Source organism: Drosophila nannoptera (assembly GCA_020883555.1). Lineage (NCBI taxonomy): Eukaryota > Metazoa > Arthropoda > Insecta > Diptera > Drosophilidae > Drosophila > Drosophila nannoptera. The sequence continues at coordinate 569,620 of JABVZY010000402.1, read as the reverse complement.
GTATAACAAGAAACGAAAAAGTTGATATTCGCGCCAATACTTATACTGCGTTATTTTTACTCGATACAAATCGAAATTCCAATTATAAATACTCAGTAATCGATGTCGTTCTTTATCACTGCTCTAGCTGCATACCTCTGGTATGTTTACAATTTGCTTTGAGTTAAATCCCTATACGTCAGGATGGAAACGTAAGTAATTCGCAAAAATAATTGAAAGGCATTTTTTAACTTAATTTAATATTGATAGCGTAAATGCCACTTACTCGTATATGACAAATTTTGAAGTAATGCAACTTCTGCAGCAAATTAAAGGCAAAAAGAAAAAATGGGGAATGCACAATCTAGCTACAGTTACTTATGAGGTATGGTTGCTCAAGCTGAAAACTTTCCTCACTGAAATCGGTATTTAAATAAATATTATTGCAATAGGCTCTGCAGTACCTGGAGGAATCCCCTTGTAAGACACAAACACGCGAATCCATTATAAGCTACCTGCGCGATTTGGCCTCTTATAAACTAATGTCCCATGAAATCCTTCAAATGGTTAATGATCCGCCCACTAGCGCCCTTCATACTCAACTGGTAAGCACATTAACAAAAATAGTTTTTTTATGGAAAGTTCTACTTTGAATTATGTTATTGCAGCTCATTGATGACAGTAAATCGCCACTGACTGACGAGCAAAACGAAGCCATCATTAAATTGACGCATAAACATTTCTCAAATAATGGCACAGATCAGCCGCAGCCCAAGCCGGCACAGTGATAACTAGAGATTAGATATTTTTTAATTGTTGTAACTTGCGTATAAAATAAGCACACTTCTTAAGCAGGTCAAAAATGGCTAATTGTTACATTGGTGTAAATTAACGCTTCTGATCGCCTAGGTCTTCAATGACGTCTTCATCGATCTCGGCCCATTTCTCGGGAATGACATCAAATAGTTCGTCCTTTACATCTCCTTGTATCACGATCTCATCATCACCAGTGACAGATGATCCGCACGCAAACTTCGTTCCAAAAAACTTGGCAGCCACTTTCAAATCAATATCTGCGACGGATGAGCAAATTCGTTAAGAGTACACATTTGAATTTTTGTGTATAACACCTACCAAAGGTGCTTAGTCCTGTGACTACTGTGACAGACTTCTTTTTGCCGCGGGCAGCACGTGAAACACAAATACGTTTAGGAACATCTTCCTTCTTTTTGACGCGCAACAAGCCCTTCCCGCCCCGCTTCTGACGTTTCTTGTCATCATCTGTGCCATCTGCTGCAGCCTGCTCTTCCTCAATTTTAAGACGCTCAAAGTCGTCAGGTAAATTGCGTTCCAACCAATCCTTGCATTTGTCGTACTCTGGATAATATTCACAATACTGGAAGAGACCATTATTAATGGATTGCTTCATACGAAGATAAGTTCAATTACCTCTATTGGCATCGTGCAGTGCCCACAGTATTTCATGGATATAGGATAAGTAACATTTTCACGGGGACCCACTTTGAGGCGGTCAGCAACATTTGTGCTCTCATCCGTCATTTGTTCAATTATTTACAACTATATAAGCTGTGTAAGAAAATGATTCTACAGGAGGAGGCGACAGCACGAGTATCGGAGAAATCGATGTGTCGATACGAAGAGCCGGTAATCGCGTGCAATGTTTTGCAACACTTACCAGTTGAATAACAATGTTGCCGGACTTCTGTGCCAATTTTACCAAAGATGTATGAATTCAAGTAGAATGCATGATATTGAATAAAATTATTAATCCGATTTTCATGAATGTTTTTATTCTTTCTTAAATATAATTATTTTCTCGATTGCTACTGCCAAGGTCGTTAAATGGAATTGAATAATTCATTGTATTATGAGTTGTCGTTTCTATATGAGTTATACACAAAAAATACGCTTAAAGAAAGTATGCAAATTAAAATTTTGTATTGACATTGTTGATCGATCTGGTAATGAAAAAGACTAGTCTCGAGTTGATGCCAAGCATAGTGTTAATAAATGATAGAACAATAACATGTTACTCAAAATTATACAAGATAAGTTAACGTTTGTAGCTTGTACTGTGCTCAATCGTGAATTGTTGATTGTGTGACGTGTTGCGCAGAGAGAGTAAAATTGCGGCGCATATAAACTGAGTACCTTTGATTAAATGTATTGCAAGCACAACCATATTGTGGCTCGTCCAAATAAGCTTACTCGTACAAAGTCTTGCGTAGATCAGTAAAATGTAATGAGTCCTATAGGTGCCGAAAATGAACATGCACTCCAATACAAATGAAGCTGGGCCCGCCAGTACAGGCGGCAGTACTGAAGGTAAAATCCGCTGCATTTTCTTGAGCGAATTTCATGCCACTGCTGGTTGCAAAATCAGCTGTCAGGTACGCTGTCTGTGGATGTCGTTGTGGAGGAAACAAAATAAAAACAATGGGAGCGGTTTCGCTTACAGGTACCCGAGAATTACATCTCCAAAGAGGTATTCGATGCAATCAACGTGTATATCATACCCAAGCAGCACCTTCAACGCTGTATTCTCACAGTAAATACGATGGACGTGAAAATCGTTGGGTACCCAGTAGGCATACAGGACCAGCAAAAATATGCTCGCAATGCATTTCTTTTTAATCTATGCTTTGTGTGCGACTCTCGTGCTCGCTCTGTGCAATATGAGCCCGTGGTAAAGAAACTGTCTGAATATCTGATTATGATGGAAGAAGAGTCCTGCTTTTTATCACGTGAAGACGATAAAATCCGGCTACAAAACATCTTCGAGACCGTGCTCCGCGATCTAAACGAGCGTAAAGTAGCCACCATCGTTGAAGGTGACAATACTATTTATTTGAAAATAGTCATGCATAAGCCAGATCCACCACCTGTTAAGGATCACATGGTGCCATTGTTGTTGGCCAATTTGCGGGACACACCGCTAGATAACTGGGACTTAACAACGCAACAGGTGCGATATGCTTATGACTTACATTAAATTTTCTTTTAAATTAATTATGTTTCCCCGTTGCAGATATTACCCTATATCAATGGTATCAATCATGTGGCTCGTATAGCTGCCGAAGCGGACGTGGAAACTGATTTAGTGAAATCTTGTATACAGAACTTGGTCTACTACGGCGTAGTGCAGTTGCTGCCCATTCTGAAATACAGTAATGTCTACATGACACAGAACCTCAAACAACTCATACAGAACACGGCATTGAGTAACGCCTGTCGCAAATACGTGGCTCTCCAGCCAGATAAAGTTTTACCTAGTGTACAGAGAATCTTCCAGTTCTATGCATCCATGACGCATGGCGTCACGCTACGTGCCATCTGTCAGCGGCTGTGCCCGCAGCACAATAACATCGATGAGCGTAAAATGGTAATCTTCGGATTGCAGCATAAGTTCATACGCTGTATACAGAAATATCCGGTTTTCACTGGTTCGGTGCCATCTGGTCGCCAGAAGATGTACACCGGACTGATTAGTTTCGATGAGATTTGCTGCAAAACAGGTCTCTCGCCATTCACCATTGAAAAGGATATTGAAAAGGATACGAATGTGACTGTGATTTGGAAGTAGTTAAATGCCTCGTTTATATGTTTCCACTGTAAATTGTCAGAACCGTTTTTATGTGTAATTTATAACAATTCTGTTTCAATTCTTTACAAAATGTTCGTTAAATATTGAGAAGAAAAAATGCCAACTCCATCTGCAAAGTGCTGAATATTAAATAAATAGGCCGACGTGTTAAGAACATTGTAAACGATGGGTTTATTTTAAAATATATTAATATTATATATTAAATTAACCACATTTTTTATTAAGTTGTTATTCTTACGATGCGTTAATCGGCGTTGTGCTAAGACGACGGAAAAGCATACTCCTTATTAGAACGAAGGAACAATCAGTTGAACAGCTGTTTGGCATTGTGACGTCACAATGCGTAAGTGCTCGAGAAACACACAGAGGCTTTCACGTGTATACGTTCATGAGTGCGAATGCGAAAGCATGAAGAAGAGAAACCGGCAATAACCAGAGAAATGTTAAAATAGCCACGATCTCTGGCCACTGGCCACGTTTGAAATGTTTTGGCGTTATTAAACAATTTTCTTGCTGGCATTGGGACAAACCTAATAATTCTGTAGACTCACACAACCATAAAACTAAGTGTATATAAATACATATCTGTGTATCTATGCACATACATAGATTTACGATCGCAAACATATCTACTTGAGACACTTACTCGGCGCTTTAGCAGAATTCTGGCATTGTTATTCGCATTTGCAGTGGCAGTCAGCGACGACGACTCATAATAAATAATGTCTGAAGATGCGAAAAGTGAGTAATCCGACAGCGCTGCCATCACAGAAATCCATGCATATATCTAACTGTTGTGCTCTTCAGGTCCACGCACCAGAAACATTATTGGAAACCAACTATTCCGTCGTCAGCGCAGTTTGAAGCTTGAGGCGCTGCAAAGACAGCGCTCGCAATATGGCACCATCGACGTCACAGATGACGCAGAAGAAGCGGAAACCTTTGGCAAGGTTAGTATTATTTTCAACTGCAAGGGCAACACAAAATTATTTGAGAAATTCATGTCTTATATCACTGGCAGACTTACATAGTTATCATGTTCACGGAGAAGGCCAAACTGCGTCATTGCCAGGATGTGGAGAAAATCATTCAGGAGTTCGACATTCAAACCACACTCGAAATTGTGAGGTAAGTGCTTACAATTTCTCTTCCTCAATCTTTCTCAATAATGTCCGGTGTGTCTTCTGTATGCTGTATTAGCAAAACCGAAAAGTATTTGTATCTGTCTGCCAGCCTGGATACTTTGCTGCGCCTGGCCGATGCAGCGGAACTGGAAAAAATGACAACAACGCGATGCATGCAGAAGTTTAACTATGGCTGCGTTTCCGACTTTCTGCTGCCGGGCATGACCAAGGAGGACATACTGCACTACTGTGAGACTCCAGTACTGATCAAAGATGTTGTGGAGCCGGCAATTAGATCCTATATACAGAAAGGATACATCGAGGATATGTTCCCATTGCACGATATCGTATGTACTAGACAAAAGTTCCAATTGTCTTTCTACTAATTCGCCTAATATATTATACTGCAGTTGTATTTAGAACGATTCAAGCTGAATCTCACGCGAACCAGGCTACCCATAGAGGAGATACGAAATTACTTCGGCTCCAGTATCGGCCTCTACTTCGCCTTCATTGAATTCTACACAAAGGCCCTAATCTTCCCGGCTGTTTTTGGTATACTCCAAACGGTGATGAATCTCAATTTGTCGTTGGTGTGCAGCTTCTATGTCATCTGGACAACGGTCAGTGTCAGGAATCGCATAATTCACAGATTAGTCCTTTCATTGAACCTGTTTGCATATACTTTTCGCAGATATTCTTGGAGCTGTGGAAGCGGAGGTGCGCCGGACTATCCTATCGCTGGGGTACCATTGAAATGAGCAGCTTAGATAAGCCGCGCGCTGCCTATACGGGCCAGCTGCAGCAGGATCCTATAACAGGCAAAATGACTCTACATTATCCGATGCGCTATACGTACCTGCAAATGTATTGCATTTCTTATCCAGTGGTGCTGGGATGTGTGGTGGCTGCCGCCTGGTTTGCGCTCTATCAGTTCCAAATCGAAGCTGAAGTGTTGGCCGATTTCGGTTCAGACTCCTGGCTGCTTTATATACCCGTTATTGTGCAGTCCATGTTGATATCAATCTTTTCGTGGGCCTATGAGAAGCTTGCCACATTCCTAACCAATTTAGAGAATCATCGCACACGTTCACAGTACGAGCGGCATCGGGTCAATAAGCTGATGCTCTTCGAGATTGTTAACAACTTCTTTTCCCAGTTCTACATTGCTTTCGTGCTGCAGGATCTGAAGCAATTAAAGTACCAGCTGATGATGCAGCTGCTCATTTTCCAGCTAGTATGTATAGCCCAGGAGATTGGCATACCATTGATGGCTGTGCTGCGCCAGAAATATGCCAAATATCGACACAAGGAGGTGGAACCGGAGAAGCTGAGCGCAGTCACCAATAAGGCCCGCTACGAGCAAACGTTTTACGAGTCTGGTCTTGATGCCTACCATTCCACATATGAGGACTATCTGCAGGTTTGCATACAGTTTGGCTACGTGGTGCTCTTTGCCGCCGTCGCGCCATTCGCCGCCATCGGCGCGTTCGTCAACAACGTGTTCGCCGTGCACATTGACATCTTCAAGCTGTGCAACATCTTCAAGCGTCCCTTTGGCCGTCGCGCCAAAAATATTGGCGCCTGGCAGCTGGCCTTTGAACTGCTCTCGGTCATGTCGCTGTTGAGCAACTGCGGCCTGCTCTTCCTCCAGCCGAATGTCAAGTGAGTAGCTTAGTAGCTTAGATCTATTATGGTTATTGGAATTGAACGTCATATGATGTACTCTACAGGCAATTCTTTTCCCACTGGCTGCCCTCCATACCGGATCTCTCGTTTGTCATCTTCGAGCACCTGCTGCTGGGTCTCAAATTTCTTATACACAAGGTGATTCACGAGCGACCACGCTGGGTGCGCATCGCATTGCTGAAAGCTGACTTCGAGACCAGCCAGGCGCTGAAACAGCTTAAGTACGTGGCAAGGCAGGCGTCTCTTGCTTTGTTAAACCCTTTTTATTGCAACTTATTTATTTATCTACAGGAAATTCAAAGCGGCCAACAAAATGGCTTAGACGATTGCTCCACCAATGGTCAACCACTTCGATATAAACGATCCAGTCCATTTCGCATAGATATATTACGTACCTAAACTTAAATGCTTTTATTGTAAATCTCGCAAACTAATGGTGCCTTATATATGTAATCGTACTTAACACATTTACCAAACCTAAAATGGCATAACTGCATATAAACTGAAGGATATAAAGCAATTCCTATATCTAATGTCTGCTCATATATTGAGTTCATTATAAATTACGGTTCGATGTTGAAAATGGAGAGATCAAACGGCGAAAAGTCTTGGCATAGAATGTGTTAAATGTTCTAGTGGAGGAGGAGAGATGCGAGATGAGGTAAAAGAGATGTAGCGTATGTTTAAAATAATGGAAATGAATCTAAATGCTTAATCCTCAGTCTAGATTTACCTGTCGTAATTCGAGCGCCCTTAGCTCATCCTGCGGAAATCTCTGAATGAGAGAAATGCGTCGATGGCATGTAGCAAGCCCGCTGCGTAACCCATATACTATAATTGATTGATCCATGTGATTAATATATATATATATATCGGAGCTATCAGCGTTGTAGTTGGACTTACGTAGGCGGCTGTCATGGCAGGGTAGGCCCAGAAACCGGGACGCACCAGAAACTGCGGGTGCAGCCAGACGACGCAGGCGAATCCCATGTAACTAGCTGAACTGAAGTACATGCAGCTAGCCAGGCTATGGAAGAGTGTTTCCTGCAAACGCAATTTATAGTCTCAACCACGTACTACCACCCAGCCTGCACTTACGAATGGCGATTGTCGTATCAGATTGTATGATTTATCCGAGAAACAATAGCATAGCAGTAGTATGCCATTGGTGGTGAAGCAATGCCCAGTTGTGGCCAGAAAGCTGGTCAACGCCTGGCCAATTGACTCCGCATATGGTACTCCGTAGCGTATGAGCAGGCCCTCGCACAGCATGGCCAGGCCCAGCTGCATCAGCTTCAAGAGTCCGCCCGGCGAGATCACAAAACCGAAATTGATGCAAGTGCAAACACGGCAGCAGCAGATCTTGATGCCCAGAGGCTGATTCACGCGGCGCACGCCAATGGAAGCCATCGATGCCGTTCGCTGCTTTGTTGTGAACTAAGACACGCATTCTGCGCGCTAGCTCACAGCTGCAGCGGAGGCTGCGGATGCAGCGAGTCTATAAATAGAGCTACTTCTTGACCCCCAAGTGACGACTGCAGCAGCACTGATGCACAGTGGCACAAATTGAATTCTTGCCACTAAAAATTCTGCGAATTTTGGCTAAGAATATATATAATTACTACTTACAGTTAATTGATTCAAACTAGCCTTAATGCGACTCTCAGAAAATTTCATTAGATTTCCATGTAGGGAAATTGCCATTGATCGTCGTACATAAAATTTGTGGTTAAATTCTGTATGTGTTGAACCACTGTGCGCTGCCTCGATCCTGCTGAACTATTCTTATGCATTGTTTACACATGTGTCTGCGTCTGCCTGCGTGTCCGTCCGTGCGTCTGCCTGTAAGAGTGTATGTCGCAGCAGGCGCTCTGATTTGATTCAAAAATTTAGTTGCCTATAACAGCTTCCATTACAACAAATCGACAACATCTCGGACCGAACACAAATAAAAATTCCAAATTTCGGTCGTGACAACAAATTACGTCCAGCGCCATGTGCATGCCGTTTCTGGGTAAGCTGTTCGGCCACCGTCGACGCCAGCGAAATAGTGGAGCTGCATCCCCGAGAGCCAGTCTTGCGCCTACTCCGCAGCAATCGAACGTCACGATGCAGACCACAAATGGCCCCAGCATGAACTCTTCTAGGAATGAATACACCGTGCCCATGAAACCTGAAATGATTACGGCGTCACATGATGGCTCATCGCTAATGGATAACTCCAGCTCCGTTGTGCCCCAGGAAATCAGCAGACAGACTCGTAACGAAGCGCAGGCTGTGCCGGCTGAACCATCGGCATCGTCTGCACCATCTGTTGGCTCACCAAAACCAACATCTTGGTGGGAGTACCTTGGCATGAATAGGAAGAAGAAGCCTAGCGATGACTCGCTGTAGTCGTTTCCTGAGACGAAACCAATCGGTATCGATTACTCCGTTTGGTCGAACACTTTGGTTTCCCATAGAAAACAAGTCCTTATGCTGCCATGAATAGTGCTGCGACAGTAATAATAAATGAATAAGTTATACTTCCGGCAGACCCGATATTGGTTAAAATAATCTTCAGCCATAGGCATTCCACAGATAAACTCAATGCTGAATATAGCATACTTCTCGGAGTGGTGGCAAAAACTATACAATAAGGCATTGTTATAATAAAGAATAACAACAAATTAGCTCTATAGACCTCTTTCTCCATGTATAGAGGACTATTATAAGCGAGAATATATGCAATGGCTATATTGAATTTGACACAAATTCTTTCCTGACGAATATCGTTTGGAAAATTACTGTCAAGGTCATATATTAACTTCTGCAGGCGCAGAATCAATTTAAATGGCTTTATCGCACATGACACATTCACAAAATCGCTCGAAATTCAATAACGCCACTTAAGCTTTATGTTTTTTCCTGTTTAGTGAGATTTCAAGTCGTATTTGCCGTGCGACAGAATGAGAGAGAGGGAGTCGGAAGCGAAGAATTAGCGAGACACGCAAACAAAGCAAACATATGTATGTATGCATATGCACATGTATGTCGCTGTCGCCGCTGACGTCGCAATACAGCGATTAGTGTAATTTATCAGCCGCAACAAACGGCAATTTCTATTTAGTGGGTGTGGGCAAAAGTTTTGCGGCTTTCGAAGGCGTTGCCGGACTGTCGGGGGCATATTGTTTGACAGTGAAATTAACTTGACTGTTATCAAAATCAAT
>JABVZY010000402.1:543007-554083 GCA_020883555.1 Drosophila nannoptera | reverse complement strand
GCACGAGGCGAGGCGTTTAATTAGCACAATGCGCTGCGGCTTCAAGCTGTCTTTCGCTGCCGAGACCTGCCCACCATTTGAGAGAGAGAGCACGGGAGAGAGAGATAGAGAGAGCGCGCTAGGCCACAGATTGGCCAACATTCGGATGAAGTCGAGCGTGGCCGTGGTCAGCGGTTGCTGCAACTGGGTTAACACTCAATGCACAAGAGATAGCTAGACGAATGAAGTGTTATTATAATCGTTGCAGCTAATCATTTCATGGCCTTCCATTGTATTTCTTTCTGTTTTTTTGCTTTTTTCTCTTCGCCATTCAACAGATCGCCCAGGCCGTAATCTGAAATGGAGCCCGATAGCTATGTGCATGCGTCGGCTTTGCCCAACAGCAAGCGGTTTGTCGTCGAGGATTCAAGTAAGTATGACGTCCGCTTCCGGTTTAGAAAGTGGCCTGTCTATGACGGAAATACTCTTAGCGTTGGCGTATCCAGAGGCAACGTTGACGTCCTCGGCTCGCCACCAGCTCCATTGCCAATGGGGATAGTTTGTTAAAACTAACAGCAGCTTAAATGCCGGCATTCAGCCAATCACCGATTATCGACAAGTTGAAGTTCAGTGCGAGTCAACGTCGACTTGGCCATGAGACACAGTCTCCGAGTCGAAGGCATCATGAATCAGGCCTAACCCGGTCCCACGTTGGCAGACAGCCAGGCGTGCGATTAACTAGATCACTAACCTCTCTCACACCCTCCTCAACTCCCCTCTCTCACCCGTTCTCGCTTGCGCTCTCTTTTGGTTTTTTGTCACTAGTCACTAAGGTGACCTCAGACGGCGAACCGCACGGCATGATGACCATGGTGGCAGGTTTGTCGGGCCTATTAGCAGCCATTATTATACTGGCCGTGCTCGTTTCGATGGTGGCATGTCGCAAACGGAAGACGTAAGTCGAACCTCTCCTCAAGTCTATTGTTTCCGTAAACTGAAATGTCTTTTAGCTGCTGCCACCAAAGGAAGAATATGCAGCAACAGAACCAGACGTTGGCAAGCGCCAGTGCTATAGCTGTCGCTATGACCAGCGTGGAGAAGTCACAGCCTCAATTAGCTGGCAATCTGAATGCCGCCTTTACGGAGAGTACATTGACATTGAGCGTCGACCATAAGGCTAAGAATAGAGAGAGTACAGCAATTGTCGTCGAACGCTATTAATGATAAAGCGCTGTCTGGTATATAGCAAGTGATGTTTGTTAACATAAGAGACTGACGCCGTGGTGGCTAGTGCAGCTGCCGCAGCTAAATAGAATTTTAAGCGAATTTGATCTTTTTAAGAATTTTTTTTCTCTACATACCCAATATAATTTGAAATGAAAGCGAAGCTGTCACACTTTGGGTTTTTGCGTGTTGAGCAATGCCAATGTTTTATCGATAGCTTGCGTATCGGCAGTTAGCCAAGACACCAACCGACCGAACTACAATAAAATTAAGTTAAACATTTGTATGCTTTTTTTGTTCAAATTAAAGCTGGTTTTCCGCTTGTTTTTATGTAAATCGTATAAAAAAGTATAAAAATAGGAAAAACGTATAATAAATGCATTCAAAGCGCCATGCTACGGCAGCCAACGACCATGGCCAGCAAAGCCATGCGAATATACATGCCGTATTCGGCCTGTCGGAAGTAGGCGGCGCGAGGATCAGTGTCGAAATCACGACTGATCTCCTCGACTCGCGGCAATGGATGCAACACTATTGTGCGCTTGCTGGCCCGCGTCATCATTTTGGGTGTTACAATAAACTGGCCGCAGCACTGCAACAAATAAGGGGAACAGTCATTGCGAATTCACATATTGGACTTGGCTTGGTGGATCATTAACACTTACGCGTTTGTACTCCTCTTCGCTCTGGAAACGTTCACGTTGTATGCGTGTCATATAGAGCACATCGGTGGTCGGCAAGGCGTCCTCGATGCTGTCAAAGGTCAGTTGTGAAATGCCTCGCTGCTGCAGATATCGTGTAATTTCTTCTGGCATTCCCAGGCCTTCGGGCGCCACATATTGAAGAGTGACATTATAGAGTGTCAGGAGGCGTGCCAATGAGTGCACGGTACGTCCATTCTTTAGATCACCAACCATGGTGATTGTCAGACCATTTACCGTGCCGATCTCCTCACGTATAGTAAATGCGTCAAGCAGAGCCTGCGTTGGATGCTCGCCAACTCCATCGCCAGCATTAATCAGAGGCTTACGCGAATAAGTTGCAGCGCGCTGTGAGGAAGGGAGAGAGAGAGAGAAGAGAAGTCGGTTTGAATTTCGGCCACATTCCGCACCAATTTTTTTTTATACTTACTGCAACGGCTCCTGGCTCGGGATGGCGTAATACCAAGACGTCGGCATAGCTGGCCATCACCTTGATGCTATCCTCGAGCGTTTCGCCCTTTTTCACGGATGAGGTCGCCTTGTCCATGTTGATGACATAACCACCAAGGCGCTGCATCGCCGCGCTGAAGCTGCACTGGGTGCGCGTGCTCACCTCATAGAAGATGCTGGCCATGACTTTGCCACGCAACAAATCATCCACGGGACGCTCCTTGGTCACTCGCGATTTAAGCAGCTGCGCCAAATTGAACAGATCATTCAGGCGCTCCTTGTCAAAGATGTCCACAGAGAGCACATGTTTGCCAACCAAACAGTGCGCCACGGGATTCGGTGTGTTCAGCAGAGAGTTCTTTTGAAGATACTCTTTCAGAGTCGCATTGCTGGAAGAATCCAAGCGCATGCGCGGCGCCGGTGACATTGGACGCAGGAAAGTCCCCGGCGCAGGAACTGTACTTGTGCTGGCTTCTTCCACGAAATGCACAGCCGGAGGTCGTGGAAAGGGTCCTTCGTTCAGCAGGCGGGCAAATGTGTCATTGACGTCGGTATCACTTGGCAGATCGCCTTCGATGTCCAACATTTGTGGCAATGGCAACTTGGCACGTATATTCTGGCCATACCCTGGCTGGACGAGCACTTGGCCGTCAATGTAGGCGACTTCGCCGCGCAGCACGACACGATGAACGCGACCCTTGACCTTGGTGCCATTGAACGGTGTCCATTGAGCTTTTGTCATCAGCTCATTGTTGTTAATGGTCCACTCCTCGTCCAAATCGATCTCCACATACGTCTGCGGCTGCTCGGGTAGATTGAATATATTGCGCGGATTGCGATAGAATTTACGCTTAATGTCCTCCAGTTCCAGGCGACCTTCGTGCACGGCCTGCAGCAGCAATGGCAATATGGTCTCTAGGCCCGGGAAACCGGGCGGTGGACGCTCCGATTGTTTTTCGGCAAGCGTGTGTGGCGCATGATCCGTGGCAAACACGTCGATATACTCCATATGCTCCCAGAGCGCCTCTTGATCCTCGGGCGAGCAGAGTATCGGGCGTACCTCTGCCATACCAGCGCCCAGGCGGTCCACATCACGCGTGCTAAGGAACAGATGATGGGGACACACTTCGCAGGTGACACGGATGCCCTTCTCCTTGGCGGCGCGAATCAGCTGAATCTCTTCTTTGCGTGCAACATGACAGATATGCACTGGCCGATCCAGAAGATGGGCTAGCAGAATAACGGCCGCCATGCTCTGGCGCTCGGCATGGCAAACGATGGGCGCTCGCTTGGGCCAGCGCGACAGATGCCGTTGCCAGGAAGCCATGTCGCTGAGCCGAAGAGTGCCAAAGGTATCGTTAAGATACATCTTCAGGCCGCATGCTTGCAAAGCCAACTCCGAGACGTTCTCCCAGTTGTTATCGGATGCGCCCACATATAACGCATAATCACAGCGGGCACCGAGACCAGCCAGTTCCTTGAACTGATTGAATGTGTCGCGATCCACAATTGGGGGATTCGTGTTAGGCATGGCGCAAATCATGGTCACGCCGCCAGCCAAAGCGGCTGCAGTGCCGCTAGCAAAGTCCTCCTTGTGAGTGGCGCCCGGTTCACGCAAATGCACATGGACATCAATGAAGCCAGGTAGCTTTATGATGTGACGGGATGTCATGCAATCTGTGTGCGTCTTCATCACAGGATTGCGGCCCGTCACACGCATCGATTCCACCAGCAACTTTGTGCACTTGACATCCGTTACAAGCGGAATGGAATAGTCGACCGCCAGGCGACGTGTGCGATAGCCATGGGTCATGAACGATGAGACCCTGCACTCAAATCAAAGGTGAAAATGAATCGATATACATATGACCTATGACTTACCGACGAATTCCACCACCGCGCATGGGCAGATTAATAACCAGATCGAATTGCTTGTTAGCCAGAAACTCGGCCAAGTTTCGCAGCTCCCCGTTGATGTCATCGGGCGTTGTCTTATCAAATGTCCACTGTACAGACTCCACCTGTGAAGAACAACAAACGAGAACATTCAGTTAGGCTTTTTCAAAAGGGTACAGCAGAGTGCAAGAACATCGAGCTGGATCCAAGGCCCAAGGCCACGACTAACACGGGTAAATATTTGCGCGGGTCACATAAAGATATCGTTCTTTATAGACCGACATAACATTTCACTCGTGTTGGGACAATAATAACTTCAGTTCGAACTACAGCAGCACAGTGGAATCTATCGGTAAGTCAACGGAAAACAAGTTCCACTTTCAACATATGATTAGGCATAAAACGGTTCGTCGATTTATTTTTCGATTGCCGATTTCGTTTCGAATAAATATCGATATTAACTCCAACGAGCAGTTGACAAAGCAGTTACATATTGAAAACATGTGTTCCGTAATTAATAAATATATTTAATTTAAATTTTTCAATTTGTGATAAGATTCACTCGTTATGCCATTACAATTAGCCAAGGAAATGAAATAATGTGCATATTCAATTGGCATAGAAAATGTAATTGCATTTGCATATTATCAACTACAATGCTTTTGGCCACAATAAGGTAATTGATTCCACCGTGCTTATTGTCGATCTTACGCCTCGTGTATCTATCGTGTTTACATGACAGAGACCCTGATAGCAATGTCACCACTTGCGCGGCCGGAAGTGTAGGAAGAATCAACACTTGTCGCCAATGCCCGCCCACAATGCAAAGCGAGAGTATTGGCTCTACAGACTTTCGCCAAAGCATGTAAAGTGCACAGGTACATATTTATATAAGGATAAAATAAATATTTATATAAGATATCCTTTCTCACAAGCCTTGTTGATTATTGGTGCGACTCTGGAGCGGGTGTGGCGTCGCCGGCTATTGCCGATCTGGTCTGGTCTCGGCGATCTTATCTTGAAAGGCGTCAGCCACGACAATGCCAGGCAAATGGAATTTCTTCATTGTGATCGATATCAGTTAGATAGAAGTAACGGCTGCAAGTAACTGCGTTGCCTTGCATTTGAATTCCCACATCGAGCAAAAAAATTGATATATGGGCTGTAACTGGTCCACGAAGCTGGACAGCGATTCGCTGCCAAGTCCGCTGCAGCAACTGCAGGCTGCCGAGGCGCCGATTCGCGTCCGCCATCGCCGCCGTCAGGAGGAGAAGCGCCAACAGCAGCTGGCCAAGCTGCAGAAACGCAACGCACGCAAGCGTCGCCGTCAGCTGGGAGGCGGCACCGTTGCCAAGCCGAACGGCAATAGTTTGCGGCGCAGCGTCCGAGCCAGCGGCAGCTTGCGTGGCAGCCCACACCTGGCGCCACAGCTACGACTGCTGGGGGGCAGCAACGGCAGCACCGCCACTGAATGCGTGAGCGCCCTGTATGCCCGCACGTTGGAGCAGCAGCGGGAGGAGCACCAGCGCATCATCGAACAGAAGACGCAATACCAGCTGGAACGGCAGCTGCACACGTTCCTGCTCAACCAGCTGCTGCTGTGCATTCAGTTCTTCGGCCATTTCGAAGACGAGCTGGCCGCCGTCGATGAGCAGCTGCTGGCCAAGCAGCGCGCCTGCGCCCAGACCCTGACCGAGCACAGTCTGTTCCACGCCAGTGCCATTGATGCGGCCGTTGCCAAGCGGCTGCTCTTCAAGCCCACGTAAGCCCCCACTCGCCCCAACCCAACAAAAAGAATTACGCTTAACCTCTCCGTCTTTCGTTCTGCCCAGCGATGGCCCCCAGCGACAGCCGAGCCACGGCAAGAGCCAGGCCAAGGCGCAGCCCCTGCAGCGCACCCTGACCTATGTGGTGTTCGAGAATGTGGACATTGCCAGAGCGAATGACGCCAACTACGATTCCATAGCAGCCCTCTGCAAGGTGCTGCTCGAGACGGACTATTACATCACAACGCCCTGCCGCTCGCAGTATGTGCAGCAGCTGGAGCAGAGCCGCTGGATGGGCTATGTGCGGCTCAAGCTGCGCGAGCCCACACCGTTGCAGCGCCGCCTGAGCTGCCGACCGGCCAGCCCAAGCAGCGAGGAGGCCGAAGCTGAGGACAACGACCTCGATGGGGTTTACACAGACGGCAGCTCGGGCTACAGTACGGCCGCTGGAGTCGCCAGTTTGGCTCGCGACTCCGGCCGCGGCAGCTGGTGCGAGGGTGACTACGATCATGTGTACATCGCGCGCCTGAACACCCAGCGACCCATGGACGAGCTGAGGCTACTGTGCGAGACCCTGCAGCCGAATGTGCTGCCAGCGGCCTGCGTTCGCCGGCTGGAGAGCTGCCTGCCGTCCTGGCTGGAGCAGAGCGACGACGAGCTGGACACCAGCGACACCGAGAGCAATGCCAGTGACGAGGAGCACACGCCCGACGTGCCAGCGGGCAGCAGTCGGTCCGGCTACGAGACCGTGCAGGTGCTGCGGCAGTGCCGCATGGAGCAGCAGCGACGGCGCGATCTGCTGCAACAGTGCTACCTGAGCTCGCAGCAGTTCATGAACTACTTTGGCGAACTGTTGCGCCAGCAGCTGGCGCGGCAGCTGGGCATTAGCCAGGCGCAGCTGGCCGCCGGCAGCTATAGGGGCTGCAGCATATACACGGCCACGGAGGAGCTGGTGCCCGCCATTCATGTGCCGCACAGCTGGCCCGACTGCGCCTTCGAGTTCAATTTGCGCGCTCGCCCGCAGCTGACCAATCTGCATACTGGAGATCGCTTCGAGTGGCCGACGACGGCGATGCGTAAGCGGATACAGTCCTTCGGGTTTCATGTGGTGCCCGTGGGCTATACACCGAAACGGGCACGCAATCCTTTCCGGGAGCTGGAATGGCGCATTGTCTTTCCGCAGGCAGAACAGTTTCTGGAGCGCCAGCTGACGCGCATGCAGCTGAAGGTGCTGCTGCTGATGAAGGTGCTGGTGCGGACGTTCGTGAACGAGAAATGCCAGGCCATGGGCCACATCATGGAGCAGGTGCGCACGCATCTGTTCTGGATGTGCGAGCGGCACAGCAACGACTGGCCAGAGGAGTTTCTGGGCGAGAAGCTGGTGCGATTCGTACGCAGCTTTGCCGATTGCCTAGCCAAGAAGCAATTGAGCGACTACTTCATCCAGCGTCGGAATCTGTTCGAGCATGTGCCCGAGGATGCGCTCATGGAGCTGCGCGCCATTATGGCCGGCATAGCCGAGCAGCCCTTGATGCATGTCCTCCAGGCTCTGCACAATCTGCAGCACGCGGACGACTTCTATCCCAAGCTCAACTACAGGCGCCTGCTCGAGAATCTGGTCACGCAGGACTATTTGCAGCTGCGCAGCTGGACCAAGTTTCGGCGCAATTCGTTGCCCGCCTGGGAACAGGCGGAGGAGGAACGGCTGGAGCAGCAGCGGGAGGAGGAGCCAACAAATGCCCACGGATTGCTCAGTCTGCATCAGCATCAGGAGCGCACGCGCGGCAAGCTGCGCCGCAAGACGCAAATGCTGCGCGCCCAGCAGCAGCTGAAGCTGGCCGAACAGCGACGCAGCTCGGTGGAGTCCTTGACACAGGACATGCCATTGCTTATGCCCCGGCAGTCGCAGGCGTCGCGCGCCTCTAGCAACGCCTCGGACTCAGCTCTGAATGCCGCAGCGACGACAGGGCTCCAGATCAACGACGGCATCGAGATACTCCGCTGCACGAATCTGCTGGAGCTGCTGCTGGATCACATGCTGGCCATGCTGGCCAAGGCAACGGAATTCCGGAACGCCCAGCATGCTCAGCTCTACTTGGAGCAGGGCCAGCGCCTGTGCCGACTCTACCAGAAGCTAGGCTGCTCCCAGTTCGCCCACCACTACACGGACGCACTGTGCCAGGCGGCCAGCAACCTGGAGCGTGCCACCACGATGGCGCCCAGCAATCGCAGCAGCCCGATCTCTCCGCGAACCAGTGGCTCTTCCAGCAGCCGTCTGCGCCGCAAATCTCTCAAGTTTGTGGAGCACGTTGTGCAGATGCATACGGGCGAGCTGACGCCGCTCCAGCCCCCAACTGAAGCTGCATCTTCGCCAAATAAAGGCCGCCAACTGCCGGAGCCTACGAGCTGCGACGTGGACCACATCTGCGTGGAGCAAGCCCAGCCAGTTGAGGCAGCTGTGGCAGCTTCGAGCGAGACTAACATTGTGCTCGGCACACTCTTCCAGCGACTCCAAGTGGACTCCGGTACGCTGCGGACAATCAGCACCAAGACGGAGCAATTCGTGCAAACATTGGCCACGGAAACGAAGCGCGAAGAATTGCGCGAGTTGTTCAAGCGGAAAACGGAAAAGGTCAAGAGCGCCTTCAATTAATCAAAGCCCCGCCCACAACTCGATTTTCAATAAGATAAGACTCAGAATAATGACCGATTAGCTTGCCCCCTTGATAACGGACCCCATCAATCACATTCCCTTTGAGGATTTTGCTTTGTACTCACATCAATGCCATGCTCCGCATAGAAGTCTCCTGTGCCCATCGAGGCGTACAGCTTGTAGCCCATTTTGGCCAGATCCCGAATGGACGACAACAGTTCCATTTTGTGCTGAAGAAGCAGCGAAAGAAGTCATAGATTAATCCCAGATCCACGTAGATATATCGTAGTACGCACCTTAAAGCTGCCAATGGAGAGGAGTATGGCGTTCTTCGGTATCTGGAAGGCCGTGGACATCATGGCCTTCAGATAGGCCTCGTAGCGATTGTCGCCGAAGCAGGCGACTTCCCCCGTGGAGGCCATCTCGACGCCCAGCTGGACATCGGCGCCGGCCAGTCGCGAGAAACTGAACTGCGGCACCTTGACGCCCACCTTGCCGACGCCATGGAGCACATCGATGGGCTCCACTTCCATGCCAACAATGGCACGTGTCGCGGTCGCAACAAAATCATGATCGAGTGTCTTCGAGACGAAGGGGAAGGAGCGTGAGACGCGCACATTGCATTCGATGACCTTCAGTTCGTTGTTCTTGGCAATGAGCTGCATATTGAAGGGTCCTGTAACGTCCAGGACACTGGCCAGATCACGGGTGATACGCTTAATGGCCTCAAGTGTCTCTGCGTTGAGATCTTGGGGCGGTGTGACCAGGGTCGCGTCGCCCGAATGAACGCCCGCGTTCTCCACATGCTCGGAGACGGCCATACACAGGATCTGGCCATCGGCCGCAACGGCATCCACATCGATCTCCTTGGCTTCGGTTAGGAATTTGGATATGACCACCGGATGCTCACGACTCACTTCAGAGGCCGCATTCAGATAAGCCTCCAGATCCTGATCCGAGTAGGCCACATTCATGGCCGCCCCGGATAAGACATACGATGGCCTCACCAGACATGGATAGCCGACCTGTTGACAGAACTCGACGGCCGACTGCAGATTGGTCAGCTCCTTCCACAGCGGCTGCAGGATGCCCTTGCGGTCCAGCATGCGCGAGAATTTGAAACGATTCTCGGCACAGTCGATCGATTCCGGCGAGGTGCCCAACACCTTGGCCTGCTGCCGATGCAGATCCATGGCAATATTGTTTGGCAATTGACCGCCCATGGACAGTATTATGCCATCGGAACGTTCCATCTCATAGATGTCCATGACCACCTCAAAGCTGATCTCCTCAAAGTACAGCCGATCGCACATGTCATAGTCCGTGGACACCGTCTCCGGATTGTAGTTAATCATGATGGTCGACTTCTTCAGCTTTCGCAGTTCGCGCAGACAGCCGACGGCACACCAATCGAACTCCACGGAAGATCCGATCCGATACACTCCCGAGCCGACAACAATCGTATGGCCGCCTGGAAAGAGGACATCATGCTCGGATGCATTGTACGTGTTGTACAGATAATTCGTGCTCGCGGGCCACTCGCCCGCCACAGTATCGATCTGCTTGACAAATGGCCGGATGTTGTGCTCGTGCCGCTGCTGGCGCACCGCCAGCTCCGTGCTCTTGGTGACCGTGGCGATCTGTTTGTCGGCAAAGCCCAGCTGCTTGGCGGTCAACAGGAGTTTGGGACAGAGCTGACAGCCGGCGGACTCCAGCTGGCCGTAGAACTGGATGATGTGCTGCAGTTTGTGCAGGAACCAGCGATCGATTTTGGTCAGTGCGTGGAGCTCCTCGATGCACATGCCTGCCCGCAGAGCGGCGGCCAGGACGAAAGGCCGGCGATCTGTCGGCTCGGACAGTTGATCCTTGTCGACGGGCGCCAGATACGGATCGAAGCCCTGAACGTCGCTGTCCACCATACGCAATGCCTTCTGGATGGCCTCCTCAAAGTTGCGGCCGATGGCCATCACCTCGCCGACGCTCTTCATGGAGCTGCCAATGTGCTTGCTCACGCGTATAAATTTGGCCAGATCCCAGCGTGGAATCTTCACCACGCAATAGTCCAGGCTGGGCTCGAAGCAGGCCGTCGTATTGCCCGTCACCGAGTTGCGTATCTCGGGCAGCCGTTCGCCCAGCGCCAGCTTAGCGGCCACATAGGCCAGCGGATAGCCGGTCGCCTTGCTGGCCAGCGCCGAGCTGCGCGACAGCCGGGCATTCACCTCGATGATGTAGTACTGCTCGGAGTACGGGCAGAGGGCATATTGAATGTTGCATTCGCCGACGACCCCGAAATGCCGGATGACCTTCAGGGCGGTGCTGCGCAGCATTTGGTACTCGCGATCGGAGAGGGTCTGCGAGGGCGCCACCACAATGCTCTCGCCGGTGTGGATGCCCAGCGGATCGAAGT
>JABVZY010000402.1:315968-350557 GCA_020883555.1 Drosophila nannoptera | reverse complement strand
ATGATTTCGCAATAGTGACTATAGCAAATAGATTTAATTAATCTACCTTATCTACTCCGGCAGCTACCTACACAAATTGGGCGCCACGTTCCATGCTTGGTCGCGCCGCTGGTTTGTTCTGGATCGACAGCGCAGCGCCCTCATCTACTATTCGGATAAGTCGGAGCGGAAGCCACGCGGCGGCGCCTACTTTCCCGTAAGTTTGACGGAAACCCATTTGCGAAACTGGAAATGAAACTTACATTCATTACAGACCATAGACGAGGTGTACTTGGATCATTTGAATGCATCGAAGAGCGGACGGCCGCATTGTACTTTCATCGTAAAGACCAAGAAGCGTAGCTATAATTTGCAGGCGGCCTCCGATGCGGCGGCTCGCATTTGGATCGATGCCATCATAACGGGCGCCCAGGGAAATTTGGACTACTGAGGAGAGGATTGACTGTGGAGAGCGTTTCGGCACACACACACACACACACCGATATGGTTAACTATAGCTCAACGATACTGTGTAAACTTGTAGATAACTAAGGGGAAGAGAATTGATAATATCTTATAGTCGTTAGATAGCTCAGATAGATCCAAGAGAAGAGAACTAAACAAACGCGAAGAACCAAGAAACTAAGCAACCTTTTTTTTTTTGGCGACTAACGAAATCCGAGATTTCAGTACTGGACCAAAGTGAAGAATGTATTTTATATGCTTTTAATTTGTCTTAACTTAGAGAACTAAGCCCCACACATATATATATCTATATATAAATCAACCCAACGCAAACATTTCATCACACGTAAATACAATTAACCAAATGAATCAATATGACTATGTAAATTTATTGACATTTCGATGTCAGTCCATATAATATATATTTATATATTTTTATAAAACAAAGAGAAGAGGAGCGTTAACGTTCCTGTATATTAACTAAATGAATTGTGCTCAGGCAACTGATAAAACGATAATCAAAAACTAATTCAATTCAATTAAGAAATTATTCAAATATGCAAATGTAAGTCGCGACGGCATAAGCAAATAAAGATTGTTTTCAAACTGAACATTCCCGCGACAGCTTGGAAGTCTTCATCACCCTTCGGGCGGCACATTTGGTTTGGTTTCATTCATGTATCGAATAGATAACAAATATAAATTTTTAATATCCACTATCTATCGTACAGCTATATCATATACATGTTCAGAAGTTCAGCTTGCTTAGATAAACAAGCATGATAAATGGGTTAAATATGTTCGTGAGCTTGAAATGCTACACTGACCTTATATATATATATATAACCAATATATAGAAATTTAAATAATCTGCTTAGTCCCGCGCACTTTCCAAATAAGATTAAAAGATGTCAACGCGTTGGTGCTTCGGCTTTCTGCTCTCTTCGCAAACGTTGTCCTCATAACGATCCAGGTATTGATGTAGCCAGCGTGCGAACGTATTCATGTACGGATCCACACGCGAGATGACATTCAAGTTGGTCACGGGCGGTGGCGGATTATTGCCAGCTCCAAATATGCTACGCACGAAATGTTCGCAATGGAATATGGCAACGGTCACATCGGCGGCTAGTACGTCCAAGCGGAGTGCCAATTTGGCAATTGATTCAGCGAATTGTTTCAGCACAATAAACGTTTTACTGCTGAATGCGGCTGCAATGGGGAAAAGAGACAGATGTAGTAATAATGAATTGAAATGAGACGGAAGATCTTGCTTACTAGGCTGTTCGATACGTGAGACAACATAATATTTCTGAAGCAACTGCTCGGCCTCCTCCGTGAAGGACAACTGGCGCTGATGAAGAAAGCCGAGCAGTGTGCGTATATCTTCGTTGGGTATATTGAATACGTCCTCAGTAATTTCGGGTTGATCTGTGGTATGTCGGCGCAGTACAAAGTTCCATAGCGATTCGTTCGCTTGATTTTCCATAAGCACGGGCAGCCCAAAGATGCTAAAGAATAGATTATCTTATTGATATGTAACATGAGGATAATCTGTGGAAAACACTCACGGACAGAGCTTAGCAAAGGCGTCCTTTTGATTGATTGCATTTTCCGGCTGCCAATAGGTCCAAATGGCCGCTTCGAGCGGCTGTTCTTTTTGTAGTAGCGGCACCGGCACACTACCGTTCTCGATGCATTTCTCCAGCTCTTCGGTTTGCTCACGTGTCAAGCGATTCCAGTCGCCGACATAGTAAACACCTTGCTGAGCCAGCAGCAGGGGACTGGCCACCGCCCATTTGAAGCGGGATGAGAGAGCCGTATGTGTCGGTTGCTGGCCGCCCTCGTGGGGGCCAATAAGACGTGGCGCCAGTTGGCCAATGCTGTGGAGCAGTAGATGGGCACCATGGCTGTCATTTGAAATGATGCACAGTGAGATGGGCGGACGCATCTCTTCCAGTTCAATGCTGGCCAGGCTGATCAAAAGAGCCATTTTCAGGTACACATAACATTCCATGGGCACGTGGTCCTGGCACAGCTGCGCGCTCAGTGAATAAACAAATGCGTAGTCCGAGTACTTGGTGCAGATCGTACGATATAGCTTCTTGATACTCGGCGGTAGGAATTTCAAGTCGGCCGCGTATGCGCGACGCTGCGGTGCGTCTCCTTGCACGAACATCCGTTGCCGTGGCAAAGCTTCATTCTCGTCGCTGGGGAATGTGCGCTTCCCGCCTGCATGCCCATCCACGCCCAAATCGATGCTCACATCATTGTTAGCCGGTTCCAGGAATAATAGCTCTTGTGTTTCTTGCGTTGCAGGATCCATGTTTAACATGGGCGGACTGTTCAGCGCTTGATCGGAAGCAGCTAGTTGGAATGACATATCATTTTGGTCGCATATTGTGGTCGGCGAATTGCTCCTGCTCGTGCCGATACCTGTGGACGGGAGGCTGGCTAACCGAAAAACCGACTGGCTGCCGATGTTGCAGTTATTCTCTAACGGTAGCTGCTGCTGCCGATCGTTGGCAGTGCACGTTCTGGCCGAAACTGCAGCTATTGGTGCGCTGAACTCCGATTCGGTATAGTTGGGCGATATATTGTATGTGGCTAGTGGCTCTCGGACAGATGGCGACTGCGGCGGTCGCTCCGGGGACTGAGACACCAGTTCGAACATCGCGTTCGGCTTGAGTGTCCGGTGGAAACGCTGCCGCTGGCGACGCTCCTGGAAAATCGAAATGTAGCTCAAATGAAAGTCGATTACATCGCGAACTACTTACGGTGATTGAGTTCCTTGGCTGTCGGGTCGTCCTTGATGCGGACGTAGGACGGAACTCGTCGGCACTCCAATTCAGTGTACTGGTCGTTGCAATACTGTGCTGCTGCGATTGGGATGACATTGAACTGACCACCGCTGTCTGCTGCGATCCACCATTACCTTTATTCTTATCAGGGCTGTCCGGCATGAAGAACACGTCGGGAAGACTAGGAGGTAATACGTAATTCACTCGGCGCCTATTCGTTGCAATACTGTGCTGCTGCGATTGGGATGACATTGAACTGACCACCGCTGTCTGCTGGTGGCCTTGCACAAACGATCCACCATTACCTTTATTCTTATCAGGGCTGTCCGGCATGAAGAACACGTCGGGAAGACTAGGAGGTAATACGTAATTCACTCGGCGCCTATTCGTTGCAATACTGTGCTGCTGCGATTGGGATGACATTGAACTAACCACCGCTGTCTGCTGGTGGCCTTGCACAAACGATCCACCATTACCTTTATTCTTATCAGGGCTGTCCGGCATGAAGAACACGTCGGGAAGACTAGGAGGTAATACGTAATTCACTCGGCGCCTATTCATAACCGATGTTGGCTCTCGTTGCTTGAGGCGCTCGGAGCGATCCCACTGCCGATTCGGGAAAGACTGTGCCGCATCGCCAACTGCATTATCGGTCACAATTCTAGATGCTCCGCCAGACATCGTACAAAAGTTCGGTGCGATTCGTACGATCCCGCGCGACGGCTGGGACGTCGACACGGGGTATTGTGGTCGAGATCTTATAACAGGCGATTGTTGGCGCTGTTGACTTGGCTGCATTGGACTGACAGCGAGTGGAGTTTTTTTGAAACTGATAGCAGGAGCAGCCGGAGACTCTTGATGGCGTGTTTCTAACAATTGTTCTTGTCCTCGTTGTTGAAGTGTGCAAGCTGCTGGTGCAGTGACACAAGCCACATATTGCGACGTAGGCGGCAGCCTTGGCAACTGCTGCGACTGCACAATTGGGGTCTGCACAGATTTGAGCCATTGGTTGACAGTTTGGTGAGGGCCGACATGTTGACTACTGCTCTTATCCTCTGGCATTGCAGCTGGCGGCGGTGTACTGCTGTTGCCACTTACTGCACGGCTGGGCTTTGGATTTGGCTTTTTGCGTACAGAACCCATAGGTGGGAAATCCTCGTCGTTAACTAAAAAGGGCACAGCGTGCGTATTATCAACATCTTGTCCTGATCCTGATGGCTCTGCAGTTGAAGCGGCAGTGGTGTTGCTTCCGCTTATGATGGGACTCACATTCGATCTGGAAATTGAAAGTGCAATGAATACACGGGGTCAGATCTCAATTAAGCTCACCGTTCACTTACTCTGTAGATTGACGGCCAACGGACTGCGATTTGTCCGGCAGAAAAATGTCCGCACGAAAAAAGTCAACGAGCTGCACAGGTTGGCGGCGAAAGGGCGTAGACGTCAAATTCTTTTTAGGTGGCATGCTTCGAACTGATAAGTGCTTGCGGTGCTGCAGTAATATCCAGTGATCAGATAGTTTGCACCGAGCTTCAGATCACAATCGTACGTGTACGCTGCGTGACACAAGGAACGTATGTAATTATATAATAAATTAATCTGAAATGTATACATACCACGCAAACGCACCAAAATGGCTCTATAGATACGATTCACGGATGCAGGGGTCTGCACACAGGCACACGGTAGTAGCGCAGCCAGACAATAAGTTTCGGTCACGCGCAGCTTTTGGTACTCGCTCATAGGACGGGAACAGTTAGGACACAATGGAGCTGAACAACCACGGTGAAAAATGCAAGAAGATATGCATATATATAAATGTATATTTCAATAGATTTTTATATGTATATGAAATATTTGCGATTTTCGAAATATTTTTGATTTGTTCTTATATGTAGGACGTTGTTAGATAGAATTGGAAGCACAATTATGAGAATGAATACTCGCAACGCTTTACATTTTACGAAAGGAGCTCTTTGATCAGAAACGGAGTTCAGATTTGTGCCTCTAACATGTATACGTGTATATAATTTGAATAACCATTGGGAATGTGCTCGAATAGACGTACCTTCTGTCGATGTGGTTTGAATTGCATTTCTCATGCAACCGCTGCTGCAATACCAAATCGATTGAAGTCTGCCGAGAGAGAAGATTAAAAAATGTATCTGCATAAGTTCTCTAGAGTGATTTCATTTCTGCAAAATCGAAGCACACACTACTCACATTAATGTCTCAGGTAATGTATGGGCAGAGAGTATGCCATTAACCAGTGCTAAGCCAAGTGGAAACAAATTCTTTGACGGATCAAAAAGCAAATTCGTCTGCAATGGCAACTCCAGAACCCGCCACTGCGTATGAAGCTGAGCTATATCAATCGTTTTGATGTGGCTGTCCTTGGCGATTTCTTTCAACAACTCGCGCACTTGAGTGTAAACTGAGTATTTGACGGCTTCTCCAAACTGCAGCGGCTCCTCAATAATCAGTTGCAACAGCTGCGGAGCGTGCTTCACTAGTTCTGTGTACTTGAAATCCAGGCGCAGAAGCAGCGGTGCAAGCGATTCCTCTGGTTTGTTCGTGCTTTTCTTGTTCTCCAAAAATTTTTTAACGGTACCTTCAATTAATTTTGCTAAGTTGCTTTCCCGGCAAAACTTTTCCACTAACTTTTGTTCGTGAAACCTGTGCAAATAGCAGTTTGGATTGTACTTTTACATTTCCGCTTTTTTGCATTACTTACTGGCTGTTCTGATGTATACGTAAACTTGAGCTTGGGGCTTGTGTTCCAATAGATGTATTCACATTGAACATTTTATTCGCACACGTGAACCACAAATCTCGCACAAATTTAAATCATGTTTTTGCACCATCGTCTGGCAACACTTAGACGACGCCAATTGACAGAGTTGCTGTTTTCCAATGTAATCGTAATCGTTATCGGCGCTCAAATGTGCAACTTTGAATTCTAACTTTACAAGCATCATCGATAATCGGAAATAACGGATTCGTTTCAGCCCGTATCTTGTATTGGTACGTACAAAAGGATTACATATATTTAGTGCAAATCTTTATAGCTATAAAAAAGCGTTGTGTCCTATATTATGTTTTACATAGATCTATTTTCCGACGAATTCATGTGTATCTTCAGCTCCTGGCCACCCCAACAGTTTATTTAATGAGCGCTTTGCTTGATCAAAACGCTTCACTTTACATACAAATTTACATCAAACATAAGGTATCCAGTTTTAATCGAACATTAAACAAACTGTAGTGTTATTTGTATTAGTTTTGTGTTGTAGGTTCATTCTTAACGGTTAGACTTGGTAACACGCTCCAATTCATCTTTCTTCTTGATACGAGTTGGATGAGCCCTGCAAATGGCAATAAACAAAAGACAAGAATGAGTCACAAGCTTTTTATTGTTTTTATCGCATCTATTAATATTTCAAAATTAAATATTTGTTCTTCTACGTTTCTCGTGTGCGTTGAGCTGGATAACTGCCACAAGTACAAGGATAATAGAAGACATAGCATTGCTCTTGTCCAAAAGCGAGTCTGCAATATCCGATTGACATGCTCCAGAATTAGACTGGACTGATTACAGAATATATATGAATTTTATATATAGAAAATTGCTCTCTAATTGATGCTTGACTAAGAGGCATCGAGTAATTCCAGATTCGGAAGTGCGTGACGTTAAAATACACTAACTTCCATGTAGACAGTAATGCTTATCTTAGCGGCATTGATGAGTTCATCGGCCAAGCACTCGGCGATGGTCTTGATGTTCCTGGAAGCAGTCTCGCGGGCACCCGTGCAAAGCAACCAGATGGCCTAAAAGTACAAAAAAAGGTAGTTATTGATTTATTTTTAACGACAAATGGAGACGATTCGTCGAGTATTTTATGGCTAAATGTAACTTCAGTTCATACGCCAGATGTCAGACAATTGAACATTCTCACGCTACGGATAAGATAGATATTTAATGTAGCCAAGCGTTATAAGAACGCAGTCGCTGGTCGAACTGCGTGCCATCGTTTATGGACAAACGATCCAAGTTAGCGATCTCCGAAACCCACCTGGTTGTGGACGGGAGGCTGGCTAAACGAAAAGCCGACTGGCTGCCGATGTTGCAGATATTCTCTAACGGTAGCTGCTGCTGCCGATCGTTGGCCGTGCACGTTCTGGCCGAAACTGCAGCTATTGGTGCGCTGAACTCCGATTCGGTATAGTTGGGCGAGATATTGTATGTGGCTAGTGGCTCTCGGACAGATGGCCACTGCGGCGGTCCCTCCGGGGGCAGAGACACCAGTTCGAACATCGCGTTCGGTTTGAGTGTCCGGTAGAAACGCTGCCGCTGACGACGCTCCTGGAAAATCGAAATGTGGCTCAAATGAAAGTCGATTACATCGCGAACTACTTACGGTGATTGAGTTCCTTGGCTGTCGGGTCGTCGTTGATGCGGACGTAGGACGGAACTCGTCGGCACTCCAATTCAGTGTACTGGTCGTTGCAATACTGTGCTGCTGCGATTGGGATGACATTGAACTGACCACCGCTGTCTGCTGGTGGCCGTGCACAAACGATCCACCATTACCTTTATTCTTATCAGGGCTGTCCGGCATGAAGAACACGTCGGGAAGACTAGGAGGTAATACGTAATTCACTCGGCGCCTATTCATAACCGATGTTGGCTCTCGTTGCTTGAGGCGCTCGGAGCGATCCCACTGCCGATTCGGGAAAGACTGTGCCGCATCGCCAACTGCATTATCGGTCACAATTCTAGATGCTCCGCCAGACATCGTACAAAAGTTCGGTGCGATTCGTACGATCCCGCGCGACGGCTGGGACGTCGACACGGGGTATTGTGGTCGAGATCTTATAACAGGCGATTGTTGGCGCTGTTGACTTGGCTGCATTGGACTGACAGCGAGTGGAGTTTTTTTGAAACTGATAGCAGGAGCAGCCGGAGACTCTTGATGGCGTGTTTCTAACAATTGTTCTTGTCCTCGTTGTTGAAGTGTGCAAGCTGCTGGTGCATTGACACAAGCCACATATTGCGACGTAGGCGGCAGCCTTGGTAACTGCTGCGACTGCGCAATTGGGGTCTGCACAGATTTGAACCCTTGGTTGACAGCTTGGTGCTTGTTCCCAGATTTTGCTGACTGCAGTGGGCGAGCGTGAGGGCCGACATGTTGACTACTGCTCTTATCCTCTGGCATTGCAGCTGGCGGCGGTGTACTGCTGTTGCCACTTACTGCACGGCTGGGCTTTGGCTTTGGCTTTTTGCGTACAGAACCCATAGGTGGGAAATCCTCGTCGTTAACTAAAAAGGGCACAGCGTGCGTATTATCAACATCTTGTCCTGATCCCGATGGCTCTGCAGTTGAGGCGGCAGTGGTGTTGCTTCCGCTTATGATGGGACTCACATTCGATCTGGAAATTGAAAGTGCAATGAATACACGGGGTCAGATCTCAATTAAGCTCACCGTTCACTTACTCTGCAGATTGACGGCCAACGGACTGCGATTTGTCCGGCAGAAAAATGTCCGCAGGAAAAAAGTCACCGAGCTGCACAGGTTGGCGGCGAAAGGGCATAGACGTCAAATTCTTTTTAGGTGGCATGCTTCGAACTGATAAGTGCTTGCGGTGCTGCAGTAATATCCAGTGATCAGATAGTTTGCACCGAGCTTCAGATCACAATCGTACGTGTACGCTGCGTGACACAAGGAACGTATGTAATTATATAATAAATTAATCTGAAATGTATACATACCACGCAAACGCACCAAAATGGCTCTATAGATACGATTCACGGATGCAGGGGTCTGCACACAGGCACACGGTAGTAGCGCAGCCAGACAATAAGTTTCGGTCACGCGCAGCTTTTGGTACTCGCTCATAGGACGAGAACAGTTAGGACACAATGGAGTTGAACAACCACGGTGAAAAATGCAAGAAGATATGCATATATATATATGTATATTTCAATAGATTTTTATATGTATATGAAATATTTGCGATTTTCGAAATATTTTTGATTTGTTCTTATATGTAGGACGTTGTTAGATAGAATTGGAAGCACAATTATGAGAATGAATACTCGCAACGCTTTACATTTTACGAAAGGAGCTCTTTGATGAGAAACGGAGTTCAGATTTGTGCCTTTAACATGTACACGTGTATATAATTTGAATAACCATTGGGAATGTGCTCGAATAGACGTACCTTCTGTCGATGTGGTTTGAATTGCATTTCTCATGCAACCGCTGCTGCAATACGAAATCGATTGAAGTCTGCCGAGAGAGAAGATTAAAAAATGTATCTGCATAAGTTCTCTAGAGTGATTTCATTTCTGCAAAATCGAAGCACACACCACTCACATTAATGTCTCAGGTAATGTATACGTGAACTTGAGCTTGGGGATTGTGTTCCAATAGATGTATTCACATTGAACATTTTATTCGCACAAGTGAACCACAAAGCTCGCACAAATTCAAATCATGTTTTTGCACCATCGTCTGGCAACACTTAGACGACGCTAATTGACAGAGTTGCACTCTGTTTTCCAATGTAATCGTAGTCGTTATAGGGGCTGAAGTGTGCAACTTTGAATTCTAACTTTACAAGCATCATCGATAATCGGAAATAACGGATTCGTTTCAGCCCGTATCTTGTATTGGTACGTACAAAAGGATTATATTTATTTAGTGCAAATCTTTATAGCTATAAAAAAGCGTTGTGTCCTATATTATGTTTTACACAGATTTATTTTCCGACGAATTCATGTGTATCTTCAGCTCCTGGCCACCCCACCAGTTTATTTAAAACGCTTCAGTTTACATACAAATTTACATGAAACATAAGGTATCCAGTTTTAATCGAACATTAAACAAACTGTAGTGTTATTTGTATTATTTTTGTGTTGTAGGTTCATTCTTAACGGTTAGACTTGACAACACGCTCCAATTCATCTTTCTTCTTGATGGCGTACGAGTTGGATGAGCCCTGCAAATGTCAATAAACAAAAGACAAGAATGAGTCACAAGCTTTTTATTGTTTTTATCGCATCTACTAGTATTTCAAAATTAAATATTTGTTCATTTACGTTTCTCGTGTGCGTTGAGCTGGATAACTGCCACAAGCACAAGAATAATAGAAGACATAACATTGCTCTTGTCCAAAAGCGAGTCTGCAATATTCGATTGACATGCTCCAGAATTAGACTGGACTGATTACAGAATATATATGAATTTTATATATAGAAAATTGCTTTCTAATTGATGCTTGACTAAGAGGCATTGAGTAACTCCAGATTCGGAAGTGCGTGACATTAAGTACACTAACTGCCATGTAGACAGTTATGCTTACCTTAGCGGCATTGATGAGTTCTTCGGCCAAGCACTCGGCGATGGTCTTGATGTTCCTGGAAGCAGCCTCGCGGGCACCCGTGCAAAGCAACCAGATGGCCTAAAAGTACAAAAAAAAAGGTAGTTACTGATTTATTTTTAACGACAAATGGAGACGATTCGTCGTGTATTTTATGGCTAAATGTAACTTCAGTTCATACGCCAGATGTCAGACAATTGAACATTCTCACGCTACGGATAAGATAGATATTTAATGCTGGTCGAACTGCGTGCCATCGTTTATGGACAAACGATCCAAGTTAGCGATCTCCGAAACCCACCTGGTTGTGGACGGGAGGCTGGCTAAACGAAAAGCCGACTGGCTGCCAATGTTGCAGTTATTCTCTAACGGTAGCTGCTGCTGCCGATCGTTGGCCGTGCACGTTCTGGCCGAAACTGCAGCTATTCGTGCGCTGAACTCCGATTCGGTATAGTTGGGCGATATGTTGTATGTGGCTAATGGCTCTCGGACAGATGGCCACTGCGGTAGTCCGTCCGGGGGCAGAGACAGCAGTTCGAACATCGCGTTCGGTTGGAGTGTCCGGTGAAAACGCTGCCCCTGACGAGGCTCCTGGAAAATCGAAATGTGGCTCAAATGAAAGTCAATTATATCGCGAACTACTTACGGTGATTGAGTTCCTTGGCTGTGGGGTCGTCGTTGATGCGAACGTAGGACGGAACTCGTCGGTATTCCAATTCAGTGTACTGGTCGGTGCAATACTGTGCTGCTGCGATGGGGATGACGATGAACTGACCACCGCTGTCTGCTGGTGGTCGTGCACAAACGATCCATCATTACATTTATTCTCATCAGGGCTGGGCGGCATGAAGAGCACGTCGGAAGGACTCGGAGGTAAAGCGTCATTCACTCGGCGCCGATTCGGGAAAGACTGTGCCGCATCGGGGTATTGTCGTCGAGATCTTATAACAGGCCATTGTTGGCGCTGTTGACTTGGCTGCATTGGACTGACAGCGAGTGGAGTTTTTTTGAAACTGATAGCAGGAGCAGCCGGAGGCTCTTGATGGCGTATTCCGGAGCGCTCCCACTGCCCATTCGGAAAAGACTGTGCCGCACCGGCAATTGCATCATCGGTCACAATTCTAGATGCACCGCCAGACATCGTGCAAAAGTTCGGTGCGGTTCGTACGATCCCGCGCAACGGCTGAGACATCGACACGGGGTATTGTCGTCGAGATCTTATAACAGGCCATTGTTGGGGCTGTTGACTTGGCTGCATTGGACTGACAGCGAGTGGAGTTTTTTTGAAACTGATAGCAGGAGCAGCCGGAGACCCTTGATGGCGTATTCCGGAGCGCTCCCACTGCCCATTCGGAAAAGACTGTGCCGCACCGCCAATTGCATCATCGGTCACAATTCTAGATGCACCGCCAGACATCGTGCAAAAGTTCGGTGCGGTTCGTACGATCCCGCGCAACGGCTGAGACATCGACACGGGGTATTGTCGTCGAGATCTTATAACAGGCCATTGTTGGGGCTGTTGACTTGGCTGCATTGGACTGACGGCGAGTGAAGTTTTTTTGAAACTGATAGCAGGAGCAGCCGGAGACCCTTGATGGCGTATTCCGGAGCGCTTCCACTGCCCATTCGGAAAAGACTGTGCCGCATCGGGGTATTGTCGTCGAGATCTTATAACAGGCCATTGTTGGCGCTGTTGACTTGGCTGCATTGGACTGAAAGCGAGTGGAGTTTTTTTGTAACTGATAGAAGGAGCAGCCGGAGTCTCTTGATGGCGTATTCCGGAGCGCTCCCACTGCCCATTCGGAAAAGACTGTGCCGCATCGCCAACTGCATCATCAGTCACAATTCTAGATGCACCGCCAGACATCGTGCAAAAGTTCGGTGCGGTTCGTACGATCCCGCGCAACGGCTGGGACATCGATACCGGGTATTGTCGTCGAGATCTTATAACAGGCCATTGTTGGGGCTGTTGACTTGGCTGCATTGGACTGAAAGCAAGTGGAGTTTTTTTGAAACTGATAGCAGGAGCAGCCGGAGACTCTTGATGGCGTATTCCGGAGCGCTTCCACTGCCCATTCGGAAAAGACTGTGCCGCATCGGGGTATTGTCGTCGAGATCTTATAACAGGCCATTGTTGGCGCTGTTGACTTGGCTGCATTGGACTGAAAGCGAGTGGAGTTTTTTTGAAACTGTTAGCAGGAACAGCCGGAGACTCTTGATGGCGTGTTTCTAACAATTGTTCTTGTCCTCGTTGTTGAAGTGTGCAAGCTGCTGGTGCAGTGAGACAAGCCACATATTGCGGCGTAGGCGGCAGCCTTGGTAGCTCCTGCGACTGCGCAATTGGGGTCTGCACAGATTTGAACCCTTGGTTGACAGCTTGGTGCTTGTTTCCAGATTTTGCTGACTGCAGTGGGCGAGCGTGAGGGCCGACATGTTGACTACTGCTCTTATCCTCTGGCATTGGCTTTGGCTTTTTGCGTACAGAACCCATAGGTGGGAAATCCTCGTCGTTAACTAAAAAGGGCACAGCGTGCGTATTATCAACATCTTGTCCTGATCCCGATGGCTCTGCAGTTGAGGCGGCAGTGGTGTTGCTTCCGCTTATGATGGGACTCACATTCGATCTGGAAATTGAAAGTATAATGAATACACGGGGTCAGATCTCAATTAAGCTCACCGTTCACTTACTCTGCAGATTGACGGCCAACGGACTGCGATTTGTCCGGCAGAAAAATGTCCGCACGAAAAAAGTCAACGAACTGCACAGGTTGGTGGCGAAAGGGCGTAGACGTCAAATTCTTTTTAGGTGGCATGCTTCGAATTGATAAGTGCTTGCGGTGCTGCAGTAATATCCAGTGATCAGATAGTTTGCACCGAGCTTCAGATCACAATCGTACGTGTACGCTGCGTGACACAAGGAACGTATGTAATCATATAACAAATTAATCTGAAATGTATACATACCACGCAAACGCACCACAATGGCTCTATAGATACGATTCAGATGGATGCAGGGGTCTGCACACAGGCACACGGTAGTAGCGCAGCCAGACAATAAGTTTCGGTCACGCGCAGCTTTTGGTACTCGCTCATAGGACGGGAGCAGTTAGGACACAATGGAGCTGAACAACCACGGTGAAAAATGCACGAAGATATGCATGTATGTAAATATATATTTCAATAGATTTATATATGTATATGAAATATTTGCGATTTTCGAAATATTTTTGATTTGTTCTTATATGCAGGACGTTGTTAGATAGAATTGGAAGCACAATTATGAGAATGAATACTCGCAACGCTTTACATTTTACGAAAGGAGCTCTTTGATCAGAAACGGAGTTCAGATTTGTGCCTCTAACATGTACACGTGTATATAATTTGAATAACCATTGGGAATGTGCTCGAATAGACGTACCTTCTGTCGATGTGGTTTGAATTGTATTTCTCATGCAACCGCTGCTGCAATATCAGATCGATTAAAGTCTGCCGAGAGAGAAGATTAAAAAAAGTATCTGCATAAGTTCTCTAGAGTGATTTCATTTCTGCAAAATCGAAGCACACACCACTCACATTAATGTCTCAGGTAATGTATACGTGAACTTGAGCTTGGGGATTGTGTTTCAATAGATGTATTCACATTGAACACTTTATTCGCACAAGTGAACCACAAAACTCGCACAAATTCAAATCATGTTTTTGCACCATCGTCTGGCAACACTTAGACGACGCTAATTGACAGAGTTGCACTCTGTTTTCCAATGTAATCGTAATCGTTATAGGGGCTGAAATGTGCAACTTTGAATTCTAACTTTACAAGCATCATCGATAATCGGAAATAACGGATTCGTTTCAGCCCGTATCTTGTATTGGTACGTACAAAAGGATTATATTTATTTAGTGCAAATCTTTATAGCTATAAAAAAGCGTTGTGTCCTATATTATGTTTTACACAGATTTATTTTCCGACGAGTTCATGTGTATCTTCAGCTCCTGGCCACCCCACCAGTTTATTTAAAACGCTTCAGTTTACATACAAATTTACATGAAACATAAGGTATCCAGTTTTAATCGAACATTAAACAAACTGTAGTGTTATTTGTATTATTTTTGTGTTGTAGGTTCATTCTTAACGGTTAGACTTGACAACACGCTCCAATTCATCTTTCTTCTTGATGGCGTACGAGTTGGATGAGCCCTGCAAATGGCAATAAACAAAAGACAAGAATGAGTCACAAGCTTTTTAT
Source organism: Drosophila nannoptera (assembly GCA_020883555.1). Classification (NCBI taxonomy): domain Eukaryota; kingdom Metazoa; phylum Arthropoda; class Insecta; order Diptera; family Drosophilidae; genus Drosophila; species Drosophila nannoptera. The sequence goes on along the minus strand of JABVZY010000402.1, from coordinate 335,682 downwards.
TGTTTTTATCGCATCTATTAATATTTCAAAATTAAATATTTGTTCTTCTACGTTTCTCGTGTGCGTTGAGCTGGATAACTGCCACAAGTACAAGGATAATAGAAGACATAGCATTGCTCTTGTCCAAAAGCGAGTCTGCAATATCCGATTGACATGCTCCAGAATTAGACCGGACTGATTACAGAGTATATATGAATTTTATATATAGAAAATTGCTTTTTAATTGATGCTTGACTAAAAGGCATCGAGTAACTCCAGATTCGGAAGTGCGTGACGTTAAAATACACTAACTTCCATGTAGACAGTAATGCTTATCTTAGCGGCATTGATGAGTTCATCGGCCAAGCACTCGGCGATGGTCTTGATGTTCCTGGAAGCATTCTCGCGGGCACCCGTGCAAAGCAACCAGATGGCCTAAAAGTACAAGAAAAGGTAGTTATTGATTTATTTTTAACGACAAATGGAGACGATTCGTCGAGTATTTTATGGCTAAATGTAACTTCAGTTCATACGCCAGATGTCAGACAATTGAACATTCTCACGCTACGGATAAGATAGATATTTAATGTAGCCAAGCGTTATAAGAACGCAGTCGCTGGTCGAACTGCGTGCCATCGTTTATGGACAAACGATCCAAGTTAGCGATCTCCGAAACCCACCTGGTTGTGGACGGGAGGCTGGCTAAACGAAAAGCCGACTGGCTGCCAATGTTGCAGTTATTCTCTAACGGTAGCTGCTGCTGCCGATCGTTGGCCGTGCACGTTCTGGCCGAAACTGCAGCTATTGGTGCGCTGAACTCCGATTCGGTATAGTTGGGCGATATGTTGTATGTGGCTAATGGCTCTCGGACAGATGGCCACTGCGGTAGTCCCTCCGGGGGCAGAGACAGCAGTTCGAACATCGCGTTCGGTTGGAGTGTCCGGTGAAAACGCTGCCCCTGACGAGGCTCCTGGAAAATCGAAATGTGGCTCAAATGAAAGTCAATTATATCGCGAACTACTTACGGTGATTGAGTTCCTTGGCTGTGGGGTCGTCGTTGATGCGAACGTAGGACGGAACTCGTCGGTATTCCAATTCAGTGTACTGGTCGGTGCAATACTGTGCTGCTGCGATGGGGATGACGATGAACTGACCACCGCTGTCTGCTGGTGGCCGTGCACAAACGATCCATCATTACATTTATTCTCATCAGGGCTGGGCGGCATGAAGAGCACGTCGGAAGGACTCGGAGGTAAAGCGTCATTCACTCGGCGCCGATTCGGGAAAGACTGTGCCGCATCGGGGTATTGTCGTCGAGATCTTATAACAGGCCATTGTTGGCGCTGTTGACTTGGCTGCATTGGACTGACAGCGAGTGGAGTTTTTTTGAAACTGATAGCAGGAGCAGCCGGAGGCTCTTGATGGCGTATTCCGGAGCGCTCCCACTGCCCATTCGGAAAAGACTGTGCCGCACCGCCAATTGCATCATCGGTCACAATTCTAGATGCACCGCCAGACATCGTGCAAAAGTTCGGTGCGGTTCGTACGATCCCGGGCGACGGCTGGGACAGCGACACGGGGTATTGTGGTCGAAATCTTATAACAGGCGATTGTTGGCGCTGTTGGCTTGGCTGCATTGGACTGAAAGCGAGTGGAGTTTTTTTGAAACTGTTAGCAGGAGCAGCCGGAGACTCTTGATGGCGTGTTTCTAACAATTGTTCTTGTCCTCGTTGTTGTAGTGTGCAAGCTGCTGGTGCATTGACACAAGCCACATATTGCGACGTAGGCGGCAGCCTTGGTAACTGCTGCGACTGCGCAATTGGGGTCTGCACAGATTTGAACCCTTGGTTGACAGCTTGGTGCTTGTTCCCAGATTTTGCTGACTGCAGTGGGCGAGCGTGAGGGCCGACATGTTGACTACTGCTCTTATCCTCTGGCATTGCAGCTGGCGGCGGTGTACTGCTGTTGCCACTTACTGCACGGCTGGGCTTTGGCTTTGGCTTTTTGCGTACAGAACCCATAGGTGGGAAATCCTCGTCGTTAACTAAAAAGGGCACAGCGTGCGTATTATCAACATCTTGTCCTGATCCCGATGGCTCTGCAGTTGAGGCGGCAGTGGTGTTGCTTCCGCTTATGATGGGACTCACATTCGATCTGGAAATTGAAAGTGCAATGAATACACGGGGTCAGATCTCAATTAAGCTCACCGTTCACTTACTCTGCAGATTGACGGCCAACGGACTGCGATTTGTCCGGCAGAAAAATGTCCGCACGAAAAAAGTCACCGAGCTGCACAGGTTGGCGGCGAAAGGGCGTAGACGTCAAATTCTTTTTAGGTGGCATGCTTCGAACTGATAAGTGCTTGCGGTGCTGCAGTAATATCCAGTGATCAGATAGTTTGCACCGAGCTTCAGATCACAATCGTATGTGTACGCTGCGTGACACAAGGAACGTATGTAATTATATAACAAATTAAACTGAAATGTATACATACCACGCAAACGCACCACAATGGCTCTATAGATACGATTCAGATGGATGCAGGGGTCTGCACACAGGCACACGGTAGTAGCGCAGCCAGACAATAAGTTTCGGTCACGCGCAGCTTTTGGTACTCGCTCATAGGACGGGAACAGTTAGGACACAATGGAGCTGAACAACCACGGTGAAAAATGCAAGAAGATATGCATATATATAAATGTATATTTCAATAGATTTTTATATGTATATGAAATATTTGCGATTTTCGAAATATTTTTGATTTGTTCTTATATGTAGGACGTTGTTAGATAGAATTGGAAGCACAATTATGAGAATGAATACTCGCAACGCTTTACATTTTACGAAAGGAGCTCTTTGATCAGAAACGGAGTTCAGATTTGTGCCTCTAACATGTACACGTGTATATAATTTGAATAACCATTGGGAATGTGCTCGAATAGACGTACCTTCTGTCGATGTGGTTTGAATTGCATTTCTCATGCAACCGCTGCTGCAATACCAAATCGATTGAAGTCTGCCGAGAGAGAAGATTAAAAAATGTATCTGCATAAGTTCTTTAGAGTGATTTCATTTCTGCAAAATCGAAGCACACACCACTCACATTAATGTCTCAGGTAATGTATACGTGAACTTGAGCTTGGGGATTGTGTTCCAATAGATGTATTCACATTGAACATTTTATTCGCACAAGTGAACCACAAAACTCGCACAAATTCAAATCATGTTTTTGCACCATTGTCTGGCAACACTTAGACGACGCAAAATGACAGAGTTGCACTCTGTTTTCCAATGTAATCGTAATCGTTATCGGGGCTGAAGTGTGCAACTTTGAATTCTAACTTTACAAGCATAATCGATAATCGGAAATAACGGATTCGTTTCAGCCCGTATCTTGTATTGGTACGTACAAAAGTATTATATTTATTTAGTGCAAATCTTTATAGCTATAAAAAAGCGTTGTGTCCTATATTATGTTTTACACAGATTTATTTTCCGACGAATTCATGTGTATCTTCAGCTCCTGGCCACCCCACCAGTTTATTTAAAACGCTTCAGTTTACATACAAATTTACATGAAACATAAGGTATCCAGTTTTAATCGAACATTAAACAAACTGTAGTGTTATTTGTATTATTTTTGTGTTGTAGGTTCATTCTTAACGGTTAGACTTGACAACACGCTCCAATTCATCTTTCTTCTTGATGGCGTACGAGTTGGATGAGCCCTGCAAATGGCAATAAACAAAAGACAAGAATGAGTCACAAGCTTTTTATTGTTTTTATCGCATCTATTAATATTTCAAAATTAAATATTTGTTCTTCTACGTTTCTCGTGTGCGTTGAGCTGGATAACTGCCACAAGTACAAGGATAATAGAAGACATAGCATTGCTCTTGTCCAAAAGCGAGTCTGCAATATCCGATTGACATGCTCCAGAATTAGACCGGACTGATTACAGAGTATATATGAATTTTATATATAGAAAATTGCTTTTTAATTGATGCTTGACTAAAAGGCATCGAGTAACTCCAGATTCGGAAGTGCGTGACGTTAAAATACACTAACTTCCATGTAGACAGTAATGCTTATCTTAGCGGCATTGATGAGTTCATCGGCCAAGCACTCGGCGATGGTCTTGATGTTCCTGGAAGCATTCTCGCGGGCACCCGTGCAAAGCAACCAGATGGCCTAAAAGTACAAGAAAAGGTAGTTATTGATTTATTTTTAACGACAAATGGAGACGATTCGTCGAGTATTTTATGGCTAAATGTAACTTCAGTTCATACGCCAGATGTCAGACAATTGAACATTCTCACGCTACGGATAAGATAGATATTTAATGTAGCCAAGCGTTATAAGAACGCAGTCGCTGGTCGAACTGCGTGCCATCGTTTATGGACAAACGATCCAAGTTAGCGATCTCCGAAACCCACCTGGTTGTGGACGGGAGGCTGGCTAAACGAAAAGCCGACTGGCTGCCAATGTTGCAGTTATTCTCTAACGGTAGCTGCTGCTGCCGATCGTTGGCCGTGCACGTTCTGGCCGAAACTGCAGCTATTGGTGCGCTGAACTCCGATTCGGTATAGTTGGGCGATATGTTGTATGTGGCTAATGGCTCTCGGACAGATGGCCACTGCGGTAGTCCCTCCGGGGGCAGAGACAGCAGTTCGAACATCGCGTTCGGTTGGAGTGTCCGGTGAAAACGCTGCCCCTGACGAGGCTCCTGGAAAATCGAAATGTGGCTCAAATGAAAGTCAATTATATCGCGAACTACTTACGGTGATTGAGTTCCTTGGCTGTGGGGTCGTCGTTGATGCGAACGTAGGACGGAACTCGTCGGTATTCCAATTCAGTGTACTGGTCGGTGCAATACTGTGCTGCTGCGATGGGGATGACGATGAACTGACCACCGCTGTCTGCTGGTGGCCGTGCACAAACGATCCATCATTACATTTATTCTCATCAGGGCTGGGCGGCATGAAGAGCACGTCGGAAGGACTCGGAGGTAAAGCGTCATTCACTCGGCGCCGATTCGGGAAAGACTGTGCCGCATCGGGGTATTGTCGTCGAGATCTTATAACAGGCCATTGTTGGCGCTGTTGACTTGGCTGCATTGGACTGACAGCGAGTGGAGTTTTTTTGAAACTGATAGCAGGAGCAGCCGGAGGCTCTTGATGGCGTATTCCGGAGCGCTCCCACTGCCCATTCGGAAAAGACTGTGCCGCACCGCCAATTGCATCATCGGTCACAATTCTAGATGCACCGCCAGACATCGTGCAAAAGTTCGGTGCGGTTCGTACGATCCCGGGCGACGGCTGGGACAGCGACACGGGGTATTGTGGTCGAAATCTTATAACAGGCGATTGTTGGCGCTGTTGGCTTGGCTGCATTGGACTGAAAGCGAGTGGAGTTTTTTTGAAACTGTTAGCAGGAGCAGCCGGAGACTCTTGATGGCGTGTTTCTAACAATTGTTCTTGTCCTCGTTGTTGTAGTGTGCAAGCTGCTGGTGCATTGACACAAGCCACATATTGCGACGTAGGCGGCAGCCTTGGTAACTGCTGCGACTGCGCAATTGGGGTCTGCACAGATTTGAACCCTTGGTTGACAGCTTGGTGCTTGTTCCCAGATTTTGCTGACTGCAGTGGGCGAGCGTGAGGGCCGACATGTTGACTACTGCTCTTATCCTCTGGCATTGCAGCTGGCGGCGGTGTACTGCTGTTGCCACTTACTGCACGGCTGGGCTTTGGCTTTGGCTTTTTGCGTACAGAACCCATAGGTGGGAAATCCTCGTCGTTAACTAAAAAGGGCACAGCGTGCGTATTATCAACATCTTGTCCTGATCCCGATGGCTCTGCAGTTGAGGCGGCAGTGGTGTTGCTTCCGCTTATGATGGGACTCACATTCGATCTGGAAATTGAAAGTGCAATGAATACACGGGGTCAGATCTCAATTAAGCTCACCGTTCACTTACTCTGCAGATTGACGGCCAACGGACTGCGATTTGTCCGGCAGAAAAATGTCCGCACGAAAAAAGTCACCGAGCTGCACAGGTTGGCGGCGAAAGGGCGTAGACGTCAAATTCTTTTTAGGTGGCATGCTTCGAACTGATAAGTGCTTGCGGTGCTGCAGTAATATCCAGTGATCAGATAGTTTGCACCGAGCTTCAGATCACAATCGTATGTGTACGCTGCGTGACACAAGGAACGTATGTAATTATATAACAAATTAAACTGAAATGTATACATACCACGCAAACGCACCACAATGGCTCTATAGATACGATTCAGATGGATGCAGGGGTCTGCACACAGGCACACGGTAGTAGCGCAGCCAGACAATAAGTTTCGGTCACGCGCAGCTTTTGGTACTCGCTCATAGGACGGGAACAGTTAGGACACAATGGAGCTGAACAACCACGGTGAAAAATGCAAGAAGATATGCATATATATAAATGTATATTTCAATAGATTTTTATATGTATATGAAATATTTGCGATTTTCGAAATATTTTTGATTTGTTCTTATATGTAGGACGTTGTTAGATAGAATTGGAAGCACAATTATGAGAATGAATACTCGCAACGCTTTACATTTTACGAAAGGAGCTCTTTGATCAGAAACGGAGTTCAGATTTGTGCCTCTAACATGTACACGTGTATATAATTTGAATAACCATTGGGAATGTGCTCGAATAGACGTACCTTCTGTCGATGTGGTTTGAATTGCATTTCTCATGCAACCGCTGCTGCAATACCAAATCGATTGAAGTCTGCCGAGAGAGAAGATTAAAAAATGTATCTGCATAAGTTCTTTAGAGTGATTTCATTTCTGCAAAATCGAAGCACACACCACTCACATTAATGTCTCAGGTAATGTATACGTGAACTTGAGCTTGGGGATTGTGTTCCAATAGATGTATTCACATTGAACATTTTATTCGCACAAGTGAACCACAAAACTCGCACAAATTCAAATCATGTTTTTGCACCATTGTCTGGCAACACTTAGACGACGCAAAATGACAGAGTTGCACTCTGTTTTCCAATGTAATCGTAATCGTTATCGGGGCTGAAGTGTGCAACTTTGAATTCTAACTTTACAAGCATAATCGATAATCGGAAATAACGGATTCGTTTCAGCCCGTATCTTGTATTGGTACGTACAAAAGTATTATATTTATTTAGTGCAAATCTTTATAGCTATAAAAAAGCGTTGTGTCCTATATTATGTTTTACACAGATTTATTTTCCGACGAATTCATGTGTATCTTCAGCTCCTGGCCACCCCACCAGTTTATTTAAAACGCTTCAGTTTACATACAAATTTACATGAAACATAAGGTATCCAGTTTTAATCGAACATTAAACAAACTGTAGTGTTATTTGTATTAGTTTTGTGTTGTAGGTTCATTCTTAACGGTTAGACTTGGTAACACGCTCCAATTCATCTTTCTTCTTGATACGAGTTGGATGAGCCCTGCAAATGGCAATAAACAAAATACAAGAATGAGTCACAAGCTTTGTATTGTTTTTATCGCATCTATTAATATTTCAAAATTAAATATTTATTCTTCTACGTTTCTCGTGTGCGTTGAGCTGGATAACTGCCACAAGCACAAGGATAATAGAAGACTTAGCATTGCTCTTGTCCAAAAGCGAGTCTGCAATATCCGATTGACATGCTCCAGAATTAGACTGGATGATTACAGAATATATATGAATTTTATATATAGAAAATTGCTTTTTAATTGATGCTTGACTAAGAGGCATCGAGTAACTCCAGATGCGGAAGTGCGTGACGTTAAAGTACACTAACTTCCATGTAGACACAGTAATGCTTACCTTAGCGGCATTGATGAGTTCATCGGCCAAGCACTCGGCGATGGTCTTGATGTTCCTGGAAGCAGCCTCGCGGGCACCCGTGCAAAGCAACCAGATGGCCTAAAAGTACAAAAAAAAAAGGTAGTTACTGATTTATTTTTAACGACAAATGGAGACGATTCGTCGAGTATTTTATGGCTAAATGTAACTTCAGTTCATACGCCAGATGTCAGACAATTGAACATTCTCACGCTACGGATAAGATAGATATTTAATGTAGCCAAGCGTTATAAGAACGCAGTCGCTGGTCGAACTGCGTGCCATCGTTTATGGACAAACGATCCAAGTTAGCGATCTCCGAAACCCACCTGGTTGTGGACGGGAGGCTGGCTAAACGAAAAGCCGACTGGCTGCCGATGTTGCAGTTATTCTCTAACGGTAGCTGCTGCTGCCGATCGTTGGCCGTGCACGTTCTGGCCGAAACTGCAGCTATTGGTGCGCTGAACTCCGATTCGGTATAGTTGGGCGAGATATTGTATGTGGCTAGTGGCTCTCGGACAGATGGCCACTGCGGCGGTCCCTCCGGGGGCAGAGACACCAGTTCGAACATCGCGTTCGGTTTGAGTGTCCGGTAGAAACGCTGCCGCTGACGACGCTCCTGGAAAATCGAAATGTGGCTCAAATGAAAGTCGATTACATCGCGAACTACTTACGGTGATTGAGTTCCTTGGCTGTCGGGTCGTCGTTGATGCGGACGTAGGACGGAACTCGTCGGCACTCCAATTCAGTGTACTGGTCGTTGCAATACTGTGCTGCTGCGATTGGGATGACATTGAACTGACCACCGCTGTCTGCTGGTGGCCGTGCACAAACGATCCATCATTACATTTATTCTCATCAGGGCTAGGCTTCATGAAGAGCACGTCGGAAAGACTCGGAGGTAAAGCGTCATTCACTCGGCGCCTATTCATAGCAGGTGTCGGCTCACGTTGCTTGAGGCGCTCGAAGCGCTTCCACTGCCGATTCGGGAAAGACTGTGCCGCATCGGGGTATTGTCGAGATCTTATAACAGGCCATTGTTGGCGCTGTTGACTTGGCTGCATTGGACTGAAAGCGAGTGGAGTTTTTTTGAAACTGATAGCAGGAGCAGCCGGAGACTCTTGATGGCGTATTCTGGAGCGCTTCCACTGCCCATTCGGAAAAGACTGTGCCGCACCGCCAACTGCATCATCGGTCACAATTCGAGATGCACCGCCAGACATCGTGCAAAAGTTCGGTGCGGTTCGTACGATCCCGCGCGACGGCTGGGACATCGACACGGGGTATTGTCGTCGAGATCTTATAACAGGCGATTGTTGGGGCTGTTGACTTGGCTGCATTGGACTGACAGCGAGTGGAGTTTTTTTGAAACTGATAGAAGGAGCAGCCGGATACTCTTGATGGCGTGTTTCTAACAATTGTTGTTGGCCTCGTTGTTGTAGTGTGCAAGCTGCTGGTGCAGTGACACAAGCCACATATTGCGACGTAGGCGGCAGCCTTGGTAACTGCTGCGACTGCGCAATTGGGGTCTGCACAGATTTGAACCCTTGGTTGACAGCTTGGTGCTTGTTCCCAGATTTTGCTGACTGCAGTGGGCGAGCGTGAGGGCCGACATGACTACTGCTCTTATCCTCTGGCATTGCAGCTGGCGGCGGTGTACTGCTGTTGCCACTTACTGCACGGCTGGGCTTTGGCTTTGGCTTTTTGCGTACAGAACCCATAGGTGGGAAATCCTCGTCGTTAACTAAAAAGCGCACAGCGTGCGTATTATCAACATCTTGTCCTGATCCCGATGGCTCTGCAGTTGAGGCGGCAGTGGTGTTGCTTCCGCTTATGATGGGACTCACATTCGATCTGGAAATTTAAAGTGCAATGAATACACGGGGTCAGATCCCAATTAAGCTCACCGTTCACTTACTCTGTAGATTGACGGCCAACGGACTGCGATTTGTCCGGCAGAAAAATGTCCGCACGAAAAAAGTCACCGAGCTGCACAGGTTGGCGGCGAAAGGGCGTAGACGTCAAATTCTTTTTAGGTGGCATGCTTCGAACTGATAAGTGCTTGCGGTGCTGCAGTAATATCCAGTGATCAGATAGTTTGCACCGAGCTTCAGATCACAATCGTACGTGTACGCTGCGTGACACAAGGAACGTATGTAATTATATAACAAATTAAACTGAAATGTATACATACCACGCAAACGCACCACAATGGCTCTATAGATACGATTCAGATGGATGCAGGGGTCTTCACACAGGCACACGGTAGTAGCGCAGCCAGACAATAAGTTTCGGTCACGCGCAGCTTTTGGTACTCGCTCATAGGACGGGAGCCGTTAGGACACAATGGAGCTGAACAACCACGGTGAAAAATGCACGAAAATGCATATATGTAAATATATATTTCAATAGATTTATATATGTATATGAAATATTTTTGATTTTCGAAATATTTTTGATTTGTTCTTATATGCAGGACGTTGTTAGATAGAATTGGAAGCACAATTATGAGAATGAATACTCGCAACGCTTTACATTTTACGAAAGGAGCTCTTTGATCAGAAACGGAGTTCAGATTTGTGCCTCTAACATGTACACGTGTATATAATTTGAATAACCATTGGGAATGTGCTCGAATAGACGTACCTTCTGTCGAATTGTATTTCTCATGCAACCGCTGCTGCAATATCAGATCGATTAAGGTCTGCCGAGAGAGAAGATTAAAAAATGTATCTGCATGAGTTCTCTAGAGTGATTTCATTTCTGCAAAATCGAAGCACGCACCACTCACATTAATGTCTCAGGTAATGTATACGTGAACTTGAGCTTGGGGATTGTGTTTCAATAGATGTATTCACATTGAACATTTTATTCGCACAAGTGAACCACAAAACTCGCACAAATTCAAATCATGTTTTTGCACAATCGTCTGGCAACACTTAGACGACGCCAATTGACAGAGTTGCACTCTGTTTTCCAATGTAATCGTAATCGTTATCGGGGCTGAAATGTGCAACTTTGAATTCTAACTTTACAAGCATCATCGATAATCGGAAATAACGGATTCGTTTCAGCCCGTATCTTGTATTGGTACGTACAAAAGGATTATATATATTTAGTGCAAATCTTTATAGCTATAAAAAAGCGTTGTGTCCTATATTATGTTTTACACAGATTTATTTTCCGACGAATTCATGTGTATCTTCAGCTCCAGGCCACCCCACCAATTTATTTAAAACGCTTCAGTTTACATACAAATTTACAGGAAACAAGGTACCCAGTTTTAATCGAACATTAAACAAACTGTAGTGTTATTTGTATTATTTTTGTGTTGTAGGTTCATTCTTAACGGTTAGACTTGGTAACACGCTCCAATTCATCTTTCTTCTTGATACGAGTTGGATGAGCCCTGCAAATGGCGATAAACAAAATACAAGAATGAGTCACAAGCTTTTTATTGTTTTTATCGCATCTATTAATATTTCAAAATTAAATATTTATTCTTCTACGTTTCTCGTGTGCGTTGAGCTGGATAACTGCCACAAGTACAAGGATAATAGAAGACATAGCATTGCTCTTGTCCAAAAGCGAGTCTGCAATATCCGATTGACATGCTCCAGAATTAGACTGGACTGATTACAGAATATATATGAATTTTATATATAGAAAATTGCTTTTTAATTGATGCTTGACTAAGAGGCATCGAGTAACTCCAGATGCGGAAGTGCGTGACGTTAAAGTACACTAACTTCCATGTAGACACAGTAATGCTTACCTTAGCGGCATTGATGAGTTCATCGGCCAAGCACTCGGCGATGGTCTTGATGTTCCTGGAAGCAGCCTCGCGGGCACCCGTGCAAAGCAACCAGATGGCCTAAAAGTACAAAAAAAAAAGGTAGTTACTGATTTATTTTTAACGACAAATGGAGACGATTCGTCGAGTATTTTATGGCTAAATGTAACTTCAGTTCATACGCCAGATGTCAGACAATTGAACATTCTCACGCTACGGATAAGATAGATATTTAATGTAGCCAAGCGTTATAAGAACGCAGTCGCTGGTCGAACTGCGTGCCATCGTTTATGGACAAACGATCCAAGTTAGCGATCTCCGAAACCCACCTGGTTGTGGACGGGAGGCTGGCTAAACGAAAAGCCGACTGGCTGCCGATGTTGCAGTTATTCTCTAACGGTAGCTGCTGCTGCCGATCGTTGGCCGTGCACGTTCTGGCCGAAACTGCAGCTATTGGTGCGCTGAACTCCGATTCGGTATAGTTGGGCGAGATATTGTATGTGGCTAGTGGCTCTCGGACAGATGGCCACTGCGGCGGTCCCTCCGGGGGCAGAGACACCAGTTCGAACATCGCGTTCGGTTTGAGTGTCCGGTAGAAGCGCTGCCGCTGACGACGCTCCTGGAAAATCGAAATGTGGCTCAAATGAAAGTCAATTACATCGCGAACTACTTACGGTCATTGAGTTCCTTGGCTGTCGGGTCGTCGTTGATGCAAACGTAGGATGGAACTCGTCGGCATTCCAATTCAGTGTACTGGTCGTTGCAATACTGTGCTGCTGCGATTGGGATGACAATGAACTGACCACCGCTGTCTGCTGGTGGCCGTGCACAAACGATCCATCATTACATTTATTCTCATCAGGGCTAGGCTTCATGAAGAGCACGTCGGAAAGACTCGGAGGTAAAGCGTCATTCACTCGGCGCCTATTCATAGCAGGTGTCGGCTCACGTTGCTTGAGGCGCTCGAAGCGCTTCCACTGCCGATTCGGGAAAGACTGTGCCGCATCGGGGTATTGTCGAGATCTTATAACAGGCCATTGTTGGCGCTGTTGACTTGGCTGCATTGGACTGAAAGCGAGTGGAGTTTTTTTGAAACTGATAGCAGGAGCAGCCGGAGACTCTTGATGGCGTATTCTGGAGCGCTTCCACTGCCCATTCGGAAAAGACTGTGCCGCACCGCCAACTGCATCGTCGGTCACAATTCGAGATGCACCGCCAGACATCGTGCAAAAGTTCGGTGCGGTTCGTACGATCCCGCGCGACGGCTGGGACATCGACACGGGGTATTGTCGTCGAGAACTTATAACAGGCGATTGTTGGGGCTGTTGACTTGGCTGCATTGGACTGACAGCGAGTGGAGTTTTTTTGAAACTGATAGAAGGAGCAGCCGGAGACTCTTGATGGCGTATTTCTAACAATTGTTGTTGGCCTCGTTGTTGAAGTGTGCAAGCTGCTGGTGCAGTGACACAAGCCACATATTGCGACGTAGGCGGCAGCCTTGGTAACTGCTGCGACTGCGCAATTGGGGTCTGCACAGATTTGAACCCTTGGTTGACAGCTTGGTGCTTGTTCCCAGATTTTGCTGACTGCAGTGGGCGAGCGTGAGGGCCGACATGTTGACTACTGCTCTTATCCTCTGGCATTGCAGCTGGCGGCGGTGTACTGCTGTTGCCACTTACTGCACGGCTGGGCTTTGGCTTTGGCTTTTTGCGTACAGAACCCATAGGTGGGAAATCCTCGTCGTTAACTAAAAAGGGCACAGCGTGCGTATTATCAACATCTTGTCCTGATCCCGATGGCTCTGCAGTTGAGGCGGCAGTGGTGTTGCTTTCGCTTATGATGGGACTCACATTCGATCTGGAAATTGAAAGTGCAATGAATACACGGGGTCAGATCCCAATTAAGCTCACCGTTCACTTACTCTGCAGATTGACGGCCAACGGACTGCGATTTGTCCGGCAGAAAAATGTCCGCACGAAAAAAGTCACCGAGCTGCACAGGTTGGCGGCGAAAGGGCGTAGACGTCAAATTTTTTTTAGGTGGCATGCTTCGAACTGATAAGTGCTTGCGGTGCTGCAGTAATATCCAGTGATCAGATAGTTTGCACCGAGCTTCAGATCACAATCCTACGTGTACGCTGTGTGACACAAGGAACGTATGTAATTATATAACAAATTAATCTGAAATGTATACATACCACGCAAACGCACCACAATGGCTCTATAGATACGATTCAGATGGATGCAGGGGTCTGCACACAGGCACACGGTAGTAACGCAGCCAGACAATAAGTTTCGGTCACGCGCAGCTTTTGGTACTCGCTCATAGGACGGGAGCAGTTAGGACACAATGGAGCTGAACAACCACGGTGAAAAATGCACGAAGATATGCATGTATGTAAATATATATTTCAATAGATTTATATATGTATATGAAATATTTGCGATTTTCGAAATATTTTTGATTTGTTCTTATATGCAGGACGTTGTTAGATAGAATTGGAAGCACAATTATGAGAATGAATACTCGCAACGCTTTACATTTTACGAAAGGAGCTCTTTGATCAGAAACGGAGTTCAGATTTGTGCCTCTAACATGTACACGTGTATATAATTTGAATAACCATTGGGAATGTGCTCGAATAGACGTACCTTCTGTCGATGTGGTTTGAATTGTATTTCTCATGCAACCGCTGCTGCAATACCAGATCGATTGAATAATAAGTTCTCTAGAGTGATTTCATTTCTGCAAAATCGAAGCACACACCACTCAAATTTTTTAACGGTACCTTCAATTAATTTCGCTAAGTTGCTTTCCCGGCAAAACTTTTCCACTAACTTTTGTTCGTGAAATCTGTGCAGATAACAGTTTGGATCGTACTTTTACATTTCTGTTCACTTTTTTTGCATTACTTACTGGCTGTGCTGATGTATACGTGAACTTAAGCTTGGGGCTTGTGTTTCAATAGATGTATTCATATTGAACATTTTATTCGCACAAGTGAACCACAAAGCTCGCACAAATTCAAATCATGTTTTTGCACCATCGTCTGGCAACACTTAGACGAGGCCAATTGACAGAGTTGCAGTCTGTTTTCCAATGTAATCGTAATCATTATCGGCGCTCAAATGTACAACTTTGAATTCTAAATTTACAAGCATCATCGATAATCGGAAATAACGGATTCGTTTCAGCCCATATCTTGTATTGGTACGCACAAAAAGATTATATTTATTTAGTGCAAATCTTTATAGCTATAAAAAAGCGTTGTGTCCTATATTATGTTTTACACAGATTTATTTTCCGACGAATTCATGTGTATCTTCAGCTCCTGGCCACCCCACCAGTTTATTTAATGAGCGCTTAAAATTGATCAAAACGCTTCAGTTTACATACAAATTTACATGAAACATAAGGTATCCAGTTTTAATCGAACATTAAACAAACTGTAGTGTTATTTGTATTATTTTTGTGTTGTAGGTTCATTCTTAACGGTTAGACTTGGCAACACGCTCCAATTCATCTTTCTTCTTGATGGCGTACGAGTTGGATGAGCCCTGCAAATGGCAATAAACAAAAGACAAGAATGAGTCACAAGCTTTTTATTGTTTTTATCGCATCTATTAATATTTCAAAATTAAATATTTGTTCTTCTACGTTTCTCGTGTGCGTTGAGCTGAATAACTGCCACAAGCACAAGGATAATAGAAGACATAGCATTGATCTTGTCCAAAAGCGAGTCTGCAGCAATATCCGATTGACATGCTCCAGAATTAGACTGGACTGATTTCAGAATAAATATATACATTTTAATTATTTGTTCTTCTACGTTTCTCGTGTGCGTTGAGCTGGTTAACTGCCACAAGCACAAGGATAATAGAAGACATAGCATTGATATTGTCCAAAAGCGAGTCTGCAGCAATATCCGATTGACATGCTCCAGAATTAGACTGGACTGATTTCAGAATATATATATACATTTTAATTATTTGTTCTTCTACATTTCTCGTGTGCGTTGAGCTGGTTAACTGCCACAAGCACAAGGATAATAGAAGACATAACATTGATCTTGTTTAAAAGCGAGTCTGCAGCAATATCCGATTGACATGCTCCAGAATTAGACTGATTACAGAATATCAATGAATTTTATATATAGAAAATTGCTTTCTAATTAATGCTTGACTAAGAAGAGGCATCGAGTAACTCCAGGTTCGGAAGTGCGTGACGTTAAAGTACACTAACTTCCATGTAGACAGTAATGCTTACCTTAGCGGCATTGATGAGTTCGTCGGCCAAGCACTCGGCGATGGTCTTGATGTTCCTGAAAGCAGCCTCGCGGGCACCCGTGCAAAGCAACCAGATGGCCTAAAAGTACAAAAAAAAAAAGGTAGTTACTGATTTATTTTGAACGACAAATGGAGACGATTCGTCGAGTATTTTATGGCTAAATGTAACTTCAGTTCATACGCCAGATGTCAGACAATTGGACATTCTCACGCTACGGATAAGATAGATATTTAATATAGCCAAGCGTTATAAGAACGCAGTCGCTGGTCGAACTGCGTGCCATCGTTGCTGGACAAACGGATCCAAGCTAGCGATCTCCGAAACCCACCTGGTTGACCCGACGCAAGGGCGACACGTCTACAGCCTGACGACGCACGGTACCGGCACGTCCAATACGTGTGGAATCCTCACGAGGTCCTGAGTTGATGATGGCGCTAACCAAGATCTATAAAATAAAAGAAATGAGAAGCATTAAACAGACTGTAAAGACTCGATTCAGATGCATTGACAAATCTGAAAGCATAATGTAGTCTTAAGTTCCAAGAGAGCAAGAAGCGATTGTAATCTTCAGGCACTAGGATATTAAGACCATAAATATTTAATATTAGTCCAATTTGATTAGATGCTCAGCACAGCATAGACAAGCTGGCCAGCATTGAGGTGGACTAATCGACTCATCCAATCTAATAGTTTTTGTACTGTTGGTTTTGACTTTATTAAGGTGCGCATTTTTGAGCCGATGCCCTTAAGAGGAATAACTAACCATAGGGGTTTACTGTAGTCCAATTGAATGCCACATCAGCGTAAGAGCCGCTGATGCGGTTTTAGTGGTGGACATAAACCAACTAATGCAATTGTTGACCAAAGACGTTTTTAGTTATGACAAAACAAAGATGTTGTTTTAAGTTCCAAGAGAGCAAGAAGAGAGTCTAATCTCCAGGCACTAGGATATTAAAACATTGCAATTAATATGAGTCCAATTTAATAAGATGCTCGGCACAGCATGGAGTATTAACTGACCAGCATTGAGGTGGACTACGCTAATTGAATAGTTATTTATACAAGTTACAGCTGTAGTTTCAAGTTCCAAGAGAGTAGGAAGAGTTTAGCTTCAAACACTAGGATATTGAAACAATGGATTGTTCTGCGTGCACATTCTACCTGTCGCCTGCGTGGGTTATGTCTAGCATGGGCGCAGTTTAGCATGGCACGGTGATAATTGTTGGGAATTTACTTCAAGTGCTTACCTGCAGTGGGTTCTCGCCGGTGAGCAAGTGGATGATCTCGAAGGAGTGCTTGACAATGCGGCAGGCCAGCAGCTTCTTGCCATTGTTGCGACCCTTCATCATCAGAGAGCAAGTGAGACGCTCCACAATGGGGCACTGCGCCTTGCGGAAACGCTTGGCGGCATAACGACCAGCCGAATGGGGCAGGTAGCGTGCGAATTTCTCTTTCACAGAGATGTAATCCTGCAGCGAGATATCGTTGACAGTCACATCATCACACGACCAGCGACCGAAGAGTTTGATCTCTGGCAACTCAGTTGTGGCGACCACATTTGTGTCGAGCACAGCTTCGGTGGCCTCAGTTTCCAATGGCGCCGGCTCCTCGAAATTCTCGACGACGTTTTCAGCTACTTCGGCCATGCTGCAATTGAAGCAATGCCAATTATTACTATCCGCTAATTTAAATATATATATTTATGTATTGTTGTTGATTTTTAACTTTATTAAGGTATATCTTTAAGCCGATACCCTTAAGAGGAATAGTAAATCATAAGGTCTAATATGGTCCACTTGAATACCACAACAGTGCATGTTTCATTGCAGCGGGTTTAGTTGTGGACGAGAGAATTAAGTTAATTTGCTTGCATTAACAACTCCAAACACGTGTGGATACGATAGTTAACGCTCATAACACATACACAGATACGCTCACAAAAAAAAAAAATTATTCCGTTTTTAACCTCATTGTGCGTGGCCAAACGACAGGTTTTTGACACTTGCACAATGCATTTCACATAATCCATGATAGCAGAACACAGCCATTATATGGAATATCAAATAGCTTAAGTTTTTACGTTTCCACACATTTATTTAATAAAAAATATCTTACATTTTTCACAGAAGAAATCGGTGTACGATGTTTGTCCAAAGACGTACGCCTGAAAAAGAACATGTTTCGGCAGTGTGCATCAACGCCACACAAGTTGGTTTCCGGCAAGGCAACAGAGTTGTATTTTATACGCAGGGCTGCATTCAATTTGTGAAATAATTATTAATCGAATATCTATCTCGATATTGATATCATATAGTCCAAATATCACATGATTTGGTATAATGCGACTTTTTAATTAGATTAGAATATACAAAAATAAAATTTCTTTTACTAATGCTTGATTTTATTTCTTGCTTGATTGTTATTTATTGTACATCAATTAATTGCATCCAAGTGTCCAAAATCACCCCTATCGACAGTTTCGCAGACTCACGGTCCATCGCTAATAATAGGGTAAATTCAACAATACAATATACAACATATGATTGTTGCAAAAATTTACATGAAATCAGACGTTCCTTAATATTTTATTGGTATTATAATTATATTAAACCGCATTTAATGTAAAGATGACTACGGATGAGAGTATTATGACAGAGATGCTGGGTGAGCTTTTCGTCTTAGTTTCAGCGGTTTTCGTTATTTTTTTTTTCAATTTTCAATTTTTTTTTATATTCACTTCTCTAAATCTGTTTCTGGACAATTATTCAGATCGTGCAACGAATCCAACAAAGGAAAGGGTTGATGAGCTCGGTGTCCAAATGTTTTGTATTGTCGTCCGCAGCAACAGTCAATTGATCCACAAAGCTCAGTCGATGATTGTGGCCAAAGTGCATTCGAGCAATGTAACAGAGGCGACGAGAGCAATCTCGGTAAGTGTGACGCCCCTACGCGCACACGAATGTCTTGTTGGCCACAAACTCACAAATGTCACACATATGTATTTATATATAAAGCTAATTTTTTATTGATTTTATATTTTACCTTTATAACCTTTTTGCAGCTACTGGAGGAATGTATGACTCAATGTGGCGAAGTTTTCCAGGAGGAAGCATCTAAATTCCGTTTCTTAAATGAGCTAATTCGCTTAGTGTCAAAGAAATACGATGGAGCCGAGACGCCTCTTATAGTGAAGCAGAGGATAATGGAATGTCTGCTATTATGGACTACCGAGTTTCCTCAACGTCAAAAGATACGGGATACCTATGAAATGCTACGAAGAGAAAGCGACATCGATCATAATCAAACGGCCGCAGCAATAGCCAATCGAGAGAGCGTGCTGAGTACAATCGATGAGGCCTTGTTCGCTAAATTGATTAAGAGTAAAAATCCGGAAAATTTTAAGCGTGCCAATTTACTAGTGCAGTATCGTATGGCGCAGGAGGCGCGTCGTAACGATTTGCTAGCCCAGCACCGACTAGTCCTTTTGGAGGTACAGGAAATTATTAAACTGCTCAACCAAATGCTAGATAACTATGATCCCACTGACTACGATATGAAGGAGACATTACACCAGCTCTACAAAAGTTGCAAAAAGCATAAGCCCATATTTCAGCATCTGCCTGAATTGTTAGGAGAGTCAGACGTTCAATTAATAGGTTCGTCCAGTCCGCTTTCTATATATCTATTTAATTAAATTTGTATTACATTTGTCATTGACAGAGAATACGATTGAGACCGATACGGCACTGCTGGCGATTTTAGATCGCTACAATGAAATTGTTTCCTCACCTAC
>JABVZY010000402.1:198654-210653 GCA_020883555.1 Drosophila nannoptera | reverse complement strand
CTTGGCACGGAAACGAAAGCGAAAGTATCTGACGAATACGTCGGCGTCAATGCCTCAATGCCTCAATGCGCATGAATTACAGACAAGGCGTTAATCCAGCACGAGATACAAAATGTATTCAATCTGAAGAGGAACCATATAGCTCACGGGCGGGTTGGAGGGTACTGTGGGCGGGACAGCACTTCCGTATTGGATGAAAGCACAAACTTTATTAACGATTTCTGTTGTTACAGATGCCGCTGGCCACGTCGCTGGACAAGGACGCCATACGGGAGGCCTACGAAGATGTCCGTTCCGATTTGACAGAGACGGAATGGGCTGTCTTCAAGTTCGATGGTGCCCAGATCGTTGTGCATGCTCGTGGCCAATGCTTTGAGCAGTTCCGCGAACAGTTTGGCGACTCGGAACGCGCCTTTGGCTACATTCGCATACAGATGGGCGACGAGATGTCCAAGCGCAAGAAGTTCATATTTCTCACATGGATCGGCCAGGAGGTGGGCGTCATTCAGCGGGCCAAGATGTCAACAGACAAGGCGCTCATCAAGGATGTGCTTAACGTAAGTGGCAAACACAAACAAACACTCGCAACATGCTGCAAATCCTAATCGTTTTCCTCTCTGTGTAGAACTTTGCCGTGGAGCTGCAGGCCGGCGTCGAGGCCGAGCTGGACATTGAGCTGTTCCGCGAGGCATTGAACCGTGCTGGAGGCGCCAACTACGGCACTGGCATCCGGGATAACTGAGCGGCGAGCGCGGGCTCTCTGAAGGAGTTTAATACTTTTTTTCTTCAATTGCTGACTTAATCCTGCTTTTTTACTTAATTATTATGAATTAATTTTATGCGATCTTAAAATATTTACTGTACATTTTTATGTAATATGTAATAAATATTAAACAACAACAAAACAAAGCGAAATAACTACTGTCGTAAATCCCGATTGGATTATGCCACAAGGCTGACCGACCGGCTTGAATAAAAACAATGGAAGTTAGGCAAACTTTTCTAGACTTTCGCATTAAGTTTATTTCTTCTTATTTTCGCAGTCTGAATATATTTTTAAACACCAGATACAAGATTTTATCGGCAGTTGAAGTTGTCACTGACAAGTAAACGTATATATATACTCATATATTTGAAGTTATTACAATATAGTTTATTGGATCCTATATGCTTAGGAAGAGAGTTGTCACACGAATGCCATCGAAGCACAATCCATAAAGATAATCTCAGCGATTAAGTACTCGTGCCTCGCTCACACACACGCACACAAACGAGTAAGCCAACACAGTTCCTTAGTGAGAGCCAATGACAAACAGGATAATAGTTACACTTTCTCTTTCTAACACACAGGGACGCGTGAGGTCTATGCGGGTCGTGAGATGAACAGAATGTGTATTGGGCGTAATTTCATGGTTTTAAATTATATTTGGAAGAAAACATGTCAATTTTGTGAGGAAAAGGAAAACATAATTGGGTTTAGTTTGACGAATTGCTTATACGGATAAAAACTATTTTTATGAAAATGAGCTTAACTCTAAATGGGGGACTTAAAAGAATTTCAAAGAGTGATTGTCTGATGATAAAATAGATGCGACAATAATGCAATAAATGTATTGTATAAATTACAATGTATGTGGGTCTAGTACATCGTTTACATAGTCATTTTCTAAGTGCGTTCATGTGGCATTTTCACGTGTTTACTTGTTTTTGGATGCGATATTAACGATCTCGGAAGAGCACCGAGTGCAGGGCATCAATGTCCACCTCCACTCCAGACGAATTGGTTGTTACAGTGCGAGAGCTATATTTATGAAAGAAACAGATGAGAATCTCAAAATATTGCACAACAGCAGATGTGAGACTAACCTAACCATGTGAGCCGACCGATTCGACGAGTGCGGATTAACCAGTACACAATGCATCGGCTGACCGTCGAACTCACGCTGATGATAGGCATCGACGGCCATTTCAGCGTGCTCCAGAGACTTGTAAATGACCTCAGCCGTTCCGGGCCGCACCACATGGGCATCGTACATGGGTCCAATGTCACTAAATAGCTCCCTTATGTCCGCTGTAGTCACATTGGCGTGCAGATTGCTCACCAGCAAGCGATAGCCGGGTTTATTGTTTACCACGCTCAGTGGTAAGGGCATCGACATGTCTGGTGGACTGCGACGTTGATGTACAGACATCGAGGACATAACTGATGAGGCCATATGTCCCTTCGATTGACCGCTACCATTTTCATTCGCATAAATACCATGAGACACCCGGCGATCGGGCTCGCCGCCAAAAAGACGGGCACGCAATGATTCCGGCAAATTGGATGTTGCAACCATATTGCGCTGTTGCCGTCGCTCGAATCGCTTATCGGCGTTGTCAACATGACAGCTAAGCGGTGGCGGTGGAATCATACTCGGCCGCTCCACTCGATTACGCGATACTTCATATACGCCAAACAGATCATTAGACAAATTATTTGAACCAGGAGTTGTTATCTCTACACCATCCATATCTAAGTTATAATTGTCATAGCTACGAGCCATCCGTGTTCGTTGTACACCAGCTGGCTGGCTATTATAGCTGCCCAAATGGAGACCGCGCGCAATTTCCTCTATAATAACATATAAGTGAGAATAGAGAGACGTTGGTATGCCGGCTTAATATACTTACCATCCTCCAGCTGCTGCATATTGTCGTAATCGACATATCCTCGCGGCACGAATGGCTTGGCGGAGGCGTTAAGCCGACTGGTTTGATACGATACTCCAGAATTGCCGCCAGACTTATAGCTGCCATGTGATGTGCGATCCTCTTTGGGTTCCCACAAAGTTTGTATTACACCGCCCGAACGATTGCTCATTGTAACAATACGCTGACCAAATCGACCCTTGTGCAGTCCGCCGGCGCCAGCGATGTTACCACCACGGGAACGAACGGACTGCGGCGGCAGTGGCAGTGGCATCGGCATACGTTCTTTCTTACGCTCCAACAGCACATTGCGGGCATCTATACAAGAATCGCGAATGTTCTGATTTAGTATGTCGCGTGCATCCACGATTTTGGCGCGTGTCTTCTGGATGATTTTATTGCGCGCGTCATACGTTCGAGTATTCAAGCTTGCCTTATTTGGCGACTTTCGAAGTTTCATTTGAACGGCATGGCTGTGTTAAAAGCGAGAACTGAAACATTAGCAAATCAACGCCATTTTCTTTTGGCTCAAATACTTACAGTTTTTTATCGTTGGACCGTGGGGGGTTGTGAATGCGCTTCCGTTCAATTATTTCGTCCAGGCTGAGGTCCACGTCCATAGTGCTTGATTTGCGCGGCGCACTTTCCAGTGGTTAATTTAAAAAATATAGTTTTCCATGTAATAATTGTGCTAAAATAATTATCTGTCTTCCCTAAAAATTATGTCGCTGCCTGATGTCAGGGAAAAGTAATAAGCGGCGGCCAGGGCTACAGAACTGTAAATATATCGATATAAGTGTCGGAACCTATCGGTACGTGTATCCAAAAACATTTTAATATGAATTGTATTCTTATTTCAATTTATATTAATCAAATGGTTATTTTTTTTATAATTTAAAACTCAAAAATCTTAAGAATACAACTTTAAAGAAAATTTAAGCCGAACAAAGTTTTCTTTAGTTGCTTAATTGACCGATAAGTTTTTCTTAATGTGTTTGATGATTTTACGATGATTAACTTTTGCGGCCGATGAAAATGCACATCACTAACGTCGCCGCTATTTTGTGTTGTCAATTATTCTCTTGGTTATAATTATTTTCACCGAAGTTGGCCGTACAAACTCCCAAGCGTAAATATTGAACAAGGTTTCTATAAAACTCTTGTCATTTCAGTACGTAGACAAGAATATTAATCTAACATTTCTGTTTGCTTAAAGGCTGCAACAGTGTACACCGCATGCTGAATACAAACAAGTACAAGCCAATACCAGCACCACCAACGACAAAAACAACAACTGCAACAGCAACATGAATCCCTGCGCTGTGCCCACAGCCGTTCCCGATATTGACGGTGACAAGCGCTGGCTGAGCATACACCGTCGGTTCATATCGGATTGTCGCGAGAAAGATCCAGACGTCATATTTCTTGGCGATTGTATATTCGAAGCTCTGCAGGACACGGATACCTGGAACCAGTACTTCGCACCTCTGCACTGCCTAAACTTTAGCATACGCGATGATCGCACCGAGCACGTCCTGTGGCGCATCGAGAATGGAGCCCTCGACAATGTAAATCCAAAAATAGTCGTCTTGCATGTGGGCACAAACAATGTATGCAATAGCGCCGCTGAAGTCGCCGAAGGATTGCTGGTCACGGTTGCAAAAATACGCGAAAAGTTGCCCGGAGCTTACATCCTGTTGCCGGTAAAAATGAAACGCAAGATTCTATAACTATATAATGAATTCATGTATGTATATAATGTCTTTCATATATTTGCAGTCATTGCTACCTCGGGGACAGCAGCCAAATGCGCTACGTGACAAAAATGTTAAGATCAATGAGCTAGTTAAAGAGCAGACAAAGGGGCTAGATCGCGTGCAGACAGTCACAATCGATAAGGGACTGGTGCAGGCGGACGGCAGCATTAGTCATCACGATATGTTCGACTATAAGAGTCTAACTAATACCGGCGCCAAAAAAGTACTTGAACCATTGCACGATCTGCTCTCACAAATACTCAACGAAAACGAACTGGAACGCGATCTCACCCCATCAGAATAGTTCATTCAACAAACAAGCGAAGCGAGATAGACAGGACAGAAACATAATGCAACAGCAACAACAGCAGCCGCAGCTATCGCAATCCAAGACTTACCACAACTTGACCCCGCTTGATACACAGCAAAGAAAGTATTTACTCGTGCTTTAAACGGGAATATATATATATTTTTTTAAGACAGTATAAACGCAAGTTTCCTTAACAATTATATACACAGCTTCGAAATTATATTTTATTTCCATACTCGTAGTTTTAAAAACGGTCAAATTGTTTATGTATATGGCTTAATATGTGAGATACGGTTTAGATAAACCCGCATGAAATTTTGTATTTTGCATTTATACTAAATATAATTATGATAACATACATAAAAAAATTAATAACCAATATCAGTCTCATGGCCAAAATGAATGCAGATGGAGCAAACAGAAGAAAATGAAATGAGACAACAATTAGCATTCCCAAAAACCTGTCGCTATGAATAAGTATTTAAGTATAAAATATGCAAGCATATGTAATATTTTTGTAACATCACAAATTTTAGATTGAAAGGCGGAACTCACTCGACATTAAGTGATTAAACTGTGTGAGAAATAAAAAATGCGGCGGCTAAAAGTTACTTCAATTGAGCTGCTTGATGAGCTCTGCAATACCTCGTACATTACTTTTCTTTCTATTTTTCATGCATTTAATTTTTTTTTGTATGTACAAATAAAAGATAACATTTTGTGACTACAATGCTCAAATAAGATTGGTTTTGTCAGTTTCTCTCCCGCCGTTCTAGGCGATTTTCAAATTCCTCGCCACAAAACAATGGCCTGTAAGACAGTATATAAAAAAAGATATATAATGAGTTAGTATATTTTCCACATCGTATTAACATTAATTAGAGATAATATCGAAAACTCATGACCTTATCGTTACGTTTCTCGCGATTCATCTTTCAGTTTGAAAAATCAAAGCGCTTACTTAGTGATGGCATAGAACTTTAAACGAAAGTATCGATACTATCGTTGAGCTTAAACTTTTCAGTCAACATTCGTACGAGCAATGATTGGGTCTAGTCAAACGTCTTTGCTTACTTATTCTGGCTCATAATCATTCCAAGGGCAATTACAATTATTTTATTTTGCTAATTGAAGCGTAGCACTGCCCAAAATAATGAGTTGCTACGGCTGCAGCCGAAAGTATGGAATCTTCTCGAAAGAGGTAATAGTAAAAAAATTCTACATTTCTTCAACATTTGTAGCCAAGTTCACTTTGAATCCAATTGCAGTACGGTTGCCCCAACTGCGGATATTCTTATTGCACCAAGTGCCTGAAACGTCCAATTGAAGTGCCGCGCCATGGCAACAAAGTGCTCAACGTTTGTCTTATATGCTACGACAAGCTATCCAAGATGCAAGCTTCCGCCGATGCCGAGAAGGTTGTGGACATTGATGCGCTGCCAGGAGAGGTGGTGACCAAGCATCGTGTGGCTCACAGGACAACAATGCCTTCCAATACGGGGGCAGTTGATGCTCTTTTTGAGTAGGTAGTCTATGATCCCGTTTGTAGCTCTATCTCTATTTGAACCCATTGACAGCAACGTGCTGCCGTCTGAGGAACTGGCCGCTGTGCTTTCACCGACAATCATAGCTGAATCAGGCGCAAATCGTGCGGCAGGTAGTAAAGACATTGACGAGAATCTCGACTCCGCCATTAGCAAGCGTTTGCAGAGCCTAAAATCTGTTGAGTCGACTGATGATGAGATACGGGCTCGTCTATCCAATTTGAGCGGTATGCCGCATCAGAAGAACTACGACAAGAAGGACTTGCTGCTGTCCGTAGACCAAAGAACCGACCAGGAGAGAATCAATGATCTTCTCCAACAGTTCGTGGGCGAGTCGCAACTGGATCAACGTGTCGAGGAAGACCGCAACGATGCTATCTCAGATATCGAGAGACGTTTACAGGCCTTACGCGATGCGCCCATCGATGGCGATGGCAGAGAGCATGAGACGGTCACATCTACAACTAATACTCCCAGTGATAACGAAGAAGACGAGAACGAAGAGATTCTCTTACGACAAATTATGAAAAAGGTTTCTTTGGTTTCTTGTCTATCATATATTCAATTGAGATTTCTCACGCTGAATTCTTTGCAGTACATTGTCGGGGCTCGATTGCCGCCTGCTGTCCGTGCTCTGGATGCCGAACAGGGCTCCACTGACGACTCCAGTAACAGCAACAACAAGGAGCTGCCGTGGTGCAATGTCTGTGACGATGACGCCGTGTACCGTTGTCACGGCTGTGATGGAGAACTTTTCTGTGCTCAATGCTTCAGCGAGTGTCACAATGATGAGGATTTTCGCGACCACGTCAAGGAGAATTATACAATGCCGCCCAAATTCAAAGAGAACCACTTCTAATGCAATTCCACGCGACGAATGCCAGCTGTGCGTAATTTTAATTTGTTGCCATTTGCTATGCTTAAGCTTGTTTTTGTTTTCTTTTACTTTGTTAAAGTACGACTGGAGCAAAGTACATAAGTCCTAAGTTTGTGTAAATAATGATGTGAATGCTGTATTCGAACTTAATGCGAAATACAAAATCTTCACGCACAGTTCAGAGCGAGATGTGCTATGAGCCAGCGAGAAAGACAGAGACGACAATATCGTAAGGCAATTGATGGTAATTGTAATTTCAATTTACTCCTAGGAATATATAACAAAGGCAATATAATCTTAACTAAATACTGCCCACAATAACACTGACAATAAGAAGAACGTTTGGGCGCTATTGTGAACAGATCTTATATTAGGCTATGAACTTACATTATATACCCTATAATTGCTCATGGCTGGCGATAAATTGGTCTGTTTTGTTTTCATCTTCTTTTCCGTTTCCGTTATGCTTAAAAACTAATTTCGCTGCTTATTGCACAAAAGATCTTTTTTAATCTACGGATTACGTATGATGTGTCTTTAAGGCTCGCATCCCGTTCTTCGTCGGCTAAACCGTAATCTGCATCTTCTCCATGTACTTTGGCACCAGATGCTGCGCCGAGTAGCGTTCGAAGTTAAAGTAGTCGAAAAATTTGTCCCGATGCCGTCGAAAGATTTCCGGATTACGGCACCAGTTGTAGAGCATCTTAATCAGCGAATTGGACGTATTGTAGAGGTTCTCCTTGGGATAGATTTCCGGATAAACCAGCTTGTTGGGTGCAATCGGATAACAGCCACAGTAGGTCGCCTCTAGCATGGCCACACCGTAAAATTCGTGGCCAGCCGTCGAGATGACTATGTCACCGGTAAGCAGCGTTTTAATATACTCTTCACGTGTCAGATTGCCAAAGTTGATGAGCTTAGCGCCCAGCTTCTCTTGTATGCCATCAAATGCTTCCGGCACCACTTGATAGCTCTCGCCGCATATAGTCACCTTGAAGTCAACTTGCCGCTTATTCAGTTCCACTAGCACTTCCACCAGCAATTTGGGATTCTTGTCATGCTCCCATCGATGTGGCCAAATCAAATGTAAGCAATCCCGTTCGTTGTTAATTTCGGTGTCCATAATGTGACGTTTGTTGGGAAAGGTATGAAACCTAACGGGGAAATATAGCACCTCACATTTCTTTTCTATGCGTTCTCGTATATGTTTCAACTTGAAATCTGGTTGGATGTTTAGAAAGGGCTGCACATTGTCCAGAAAGGACATTCGATTGAAATTGGAATTGAACAAGACAACATCTGCTGCGAGACTGAAAATGACAATTGGAATCAAATTGCAGTTAAATACGACTTGTAGTCTTACCAAGTGAGAATCTCATTCAGGCCATACTGACAGTCCCGTTCTTTAACGTCTCGCACTGGATAAACCAGTTGATTCTCGTGAAAGTACACAATCTTCCGGCATGGCACGAGATCCGGACGTACCCCGATGAGCTCCGCCAAATTGAGAACAGAACTTGTGAACAGAACTTTGTAGTCATGTTCCGGCGGAATCAGCTGTGAAAAGTAGAGAGCCGATGTTCGTGCACGCCAATGCCACTTCTTTGCTGGAAGGCTAAATAACTCGTAGTCCGAGAGGCTGAGACCTGTGGAAGGAAATTGGTAACAGTTTTTGTATTTTTATGCATTTCCTGATATTATCTCAACTCACATTCAATTAAGGTATCTATGAGCTGTTTATGGCTGCCGCCAAAAAACGGCTCAATTATTAATATCTGTGGCTTGGCCGCCATTCTGTTCCAATGAGCCCCGGTTAAGAGTGGAGGAATTAATCAATGCGCCCAATGCACTTTTAACCTTAATCTTAAGATAAGTTAGCGGCACATGTTATCGAAGCAATCGACTGGACGCATTAGCATATAAGATTGACTGAGCATTTTGCTGATATTCAATAAATGCTCATGGTTTACGAACAAAAACAGTGTTTGTTAAACATTTACTAACGGTATTAATGTGGTGACCGAACGGGCTAACTTATTGCCAATTAGGCATAGGTGTAAAACAAAACTCTTCTAAAGTGCAAGAGAGACACAACACAAACAAAGCTGAACCATCGAGTACAAAGTGTTCTGCTTGGAATCGATAGATAGATATATCGTCGAATTGAACTGAAAAAGTTCCGTAAAAGTTCGGTTGGAACATAAACATAAGATTCGACACATTCAATGGTTGCAGTGTTGCCTGACTCAATTATCGGCCGAACCGCAAAATATCGATTGAACATTAGCATCCCTAGTACACATCTCCAATTCAGAAATCGCCTGCACTAGCAAAGGATCTGTAATTCTTTTCATCCGTACGAATAATTCGCAAGAAGAAATAGCAAAATGACCAACGCCTGGAGAGCTGCTGGACTTACGTAAGTAAAATAAGCAAAACACTGCTCACTGAATTCATTGAATGCATCAAATCGGCGTATTGATGTAAGCGCTCTGCGAGCATTACGTAATTGTTGTTTGCTGCAATTCAAGCAATTCACATTTGGGTTGGCATCCTATGAAAACGTGTAATATCTGTACACTTGCAGCTACATCCAATATTCCAACATTGCTGCCCGTGTGCTGCGCGATGCACTGCGTGCGGACCTGCGCGCCGAAGCCGCCAAGCGCAATGAAACCCACGTGAAGTTCACACCATGGGCCAACGGCAGACCAGCCCGTAAGTAATCGTTGTGCAATCGCCGACAGAGATGCGGCCGATCTGATAAACATCGAAGTTATACTCAATGAGAATGGATTTGCACATCCATTATTTAAATCCGTGCGTAAATGCACAAACATCACCTGTTGGCCAAACGGCCTTTATAGTACTTCAGTTTAACAAGTTAGGCTAAACACTGTCCCGTTTCTCTGTGCTTTACAGATGAAAAGGCATAATTTCAGCAACAACGAAGCTCAGTTAGGTAGCAAGGTGTAAGTTTTTGAGAGCTGTGTGCAACCCGAGTTCTAATGCATCCGACTACTAATTAGCAAGCAAAATTTCTCTATTAATACTTCGTCGTTCAATTGCCCATGTGAATGTGATAAATTTGAAAAGCTTAAACCAGTCTCGAATCCTTGGAAAGATAGAGCAAAGTGAATCGCTTTCTTTCCAATTGTTGCCCCTTGCCTAACCTGCGTATTTTATTGTTAACTAACTTTCGTTCAATATATATATTCTCATTCACTCCGCTCTGTTATTAACTGATTTCTTTTGTTTTCACAGCGCGTCAATCGGAGTCTGCTTAAACGCGACCTAATCAACTGGCGGCCTTTACGATGCGAGGCCAGAATGTTTAGTTGTTTCCATAATTAAATTATACGAATTAAAAGATATTGAAAACTCAAAAAGTCTGTCGAATAATCTTAATTAATGTGCACACATTAAATGTTTGAAGAGCCAATTATTTTTTGGGTGCTATCAAAACTAATAAATAGTATATTATTCCATAAATTTTAAATCCGAATAGGTCGGATCCACACAAAAACACAGATAAAAAATAGCAAGGAAGCAGTACAGTTATTTGTCCGAGACAATCACCAATTGAATAAAGAGCGAAATGGATTTTGAAAAGTCATGTAATAAGCCTGGACGGGTCTATAGCCCCTCCGTGGCCATGTTGTGGAAGTGCGGCCATGTTTGGATCTCTTCGAATAGGCGGCGACCCGGGCTCTCCGTCGAATTGCATTGGCAGTGGCAGATGAGGCGATAGTCGGTTTCTATGTGGCCCTCCTCGACGCCGCGTGCGAGCAGGTTGCGGCACATGGTCAGTGCAACTGGCGTGGGTAACTCACGCATAAAGCAGCCAATAAAACTGATACCAAGTGCTATCTTATTGTAGCCCAGAGTGTGCGCGCCCACTGTGTCCCATCCACGCCCCTCGTATATATTGCCGTCGCAGCCAATTAGAAAATTGTAGGCAATGTCATTCCAGTTGCGACTCTCGATGTGGAAGCACTGCTCTCATACAAAAACCAAATCATCATCATAAAATTACAATGGAGAAGCTAATCAGATAAATCTTACCTGTATATCGCGAATCAGGCGCACGTTGATCGCTCGCTTTTCAGAGCTCTCGGTGGCAGTGTGGGCTGTGGATCATAAGATGCAAACAATGTCGGTATAGATGTATCACTTATCTGAGAATAGGTATTATGTTCCACTCACAGATGACCACATATTTGACGGGTCGCGACAGCTTCATAGGTGGTTCTATGGGCTTCTGGGCCAGCCAGGAGTGACGCGGCACAATGTAACACAGTTCTCGGGGTATTTTAAATTCTACAAAAGGAACAGATCTCGTTATGGGATTGTCATGGAATCAGTTGCGGCTGCGTACTCATTTTATTAATGAATACGTCGACGTTGACCCGCTCCTCGGACTCATCCAGCTCCTCGCCTTCGTGATTATCGACCTTCTCCTCTGTCTCGGCGGGCACCTCGATAAGGGATGGTTTTCGTCGATTCTTCCGCGGTCGTGCGATAGCCTCGGCGATGATCTGTATGTTTCCATTGATATTGGTCACATTTCCGATGTGAACATTTGTGGAATTGCTAATGTTGACATTGCCCACGGATGGAATTCCATTAATTGAGTTGATCAGATCACGCAAGGTTTCACCTATGATGTCGCCTTTGCTGGTACCTGTACATTATATTTATATTCATTAATACTCTTATATATTGATATATATTTTTACAATATTTCTGTATAAATAAATACATTGACTCACCTCCGCGTGTGCCCAGCTTAACTGTGCTTATTTCTTCGCCCGTATCGC
>JABVZY010000461.1:109642-192192 GCA_020883555.1 Drosophila nannoptera | reverse complement strand
AATCGGGGTGGAACCCCGGCCCCTGGTGCCCGACGACGCTTCGAAGCGCCCCCACGTGAGGCGTTACAAATACCCACTTCTCGATGGATGGTTCTCACGCGGGCTTCCTGTGGCCGGGCGGGCGTGCCATGTCTTTCCCTCACCCCTTTCGGGGCAGTGTGGCGGCCGGGTATCGCAAAGCCCGACCCCCGATCTCACACAGCACGCAACGGACGCATCTGGCGTCCAGCGGTCATGCCCGGGACTCGACCCGGGGAGTAACACTCCATGACCTGGTTATTTATCGACGCCCGTCTTTCCCTCCCGGAAGGCTTTCCCGGGGTGCACCCCTGTCGGGCTGCCGCTCGTCCCATGCGCCGTAGTCACATGGGGGTTTCCGCCGGACAAGTCACGGCGGGCGACCAGTATCTTCTGGCGTCTCTCACTATTAAGTTCGCGAAACAACCAAGGTCAGACATGGTTTCCACTCCCGTGGATCCCACGACAACCGTGTGCGCACTCGCCCCACGACGGCGACGGTCGAACCGGTGCGCGGCCCCGTGCTGCATCCCACAGCACGGACAAGGGGCTATGCCCCGAGTTCCTTCAGGTCTTCATTCGTGATCAGCACCAGGCCAGTGCTGTGCTCGTTGGGAGTCAGACCCTCCTTGATCAGGGCATCCCGGAAAACGATCTCCGCATCCGGCTTCACCCGGGTCTGCAAGCGCTTCTTCCCGCCGTGACTGCCGTTGTCGTGCCGGTAGAGGACACCGTTGGCCTTCCGCAGCGGCGCCATGTGATTCGGCCCGTCCTTCGGGGACCCGTCCCGCGTGCTGTCGCCACCCGTGTTCGTCTTGATCCAGTGGGACTCGTAGAGGTGCTGGAAGAAGGTCATCTTCGGGACGCTGGTGAAGTACTTGTCACGAAAGTCTGTGAGCTTCAGACCGTCGCCGCCCTCGGTAGCCCGCTTCCACTTATCGAGGGCAACGTTCTTCCGCTCGACCACCTCCCGCCGCGCCCGCCTCCTCCTTGAGGTTCGTGGCGAGCTGGATGATGGTGTCCGGATCGGTGAGGAAACTCCTCGGTCTTCTCCGGGGTGAGGTAGCCGCCATGGCGGCGGATGGCCGGCAGCACTTCATCGGTGACCCAGTCCTGGAACTCTTCGGCATCTGGGCGGCGGGACTTGAGGACAGCGGCGTACAGCCCGCCCTCGGTGATGACCGTCATGGTCTGGTCGCCGGATGGGGTACTCACAATCTGAGTACCCCGGTGACGGTCCCGGAGGTTGCGGCACATGTTCGCAGCGTCGCGGGTAACCGAGGATCTTGGCGACGTCGGCGGCAACCCAGCGCGGCTCGCCGTCCTCGGCGGTGAGAACGCGGATCTGGTGCCCGTGGAAGTCGAACGGGGTGATGTCAGCCATGATTAGGACTCCGCCCGGGCGCCACGAGACAGGATCGTGGAGTCGTCTTCTGCCGACCACGGTTGCGTCAGGCGGTGGCAGATCATGGTGGACAGACCACGCATGAGGCTCAAAGCCGTTCATCGGACATGTGCCAGACCTCGCCAGACTTGAGAACGATGCCGAGGCCAGCGGCCCGTCGCTGACGATGTCGCCTTCGGACCACTCCACGTAGTCGTCCTCGAAAGTCCTCATCATCAGACGGAGGAAAGCAGGTGCAGTCTCGGATGATCTTCACGATCGTGTCGGAGTCATCCGGGTTACCGGACATAAGGTTGGTGATGCCGCAGTCGTCAGCGAGCTTGTGGGCAGCCTCGTAGGCGTAGCACTCGTATTCCATGCCCGACCAGAGGTTGTAGGCCATGCGTCGGACCTGCCCGGCGAGGAGGTCGTAGTCGTAGTTGGTCATGTGGTAATCTCCTTTGTGGTGTTGGCCCCGCTTCGGCGGGGTCTTCGTGTATCTGTGGGTCAGGCTGCGACGCCGGTGGCGTGTTTGTAGACCCTCGCCCTGCGTCGCTGGGCGACTTCCTCGACTGCGGCAAATGCGTCATCGAAGGTGATGGGCCAGGTTCAGCAGGACGGTTCCGATGAATCGTCCAGTCGCCTCACCCGTGCCGTTTGAGCCAGCGGCCGCCGACTGTGGACTTGTCCACTCCCATCGCTTCCGCAATGGCGGTTGTCAGTGCCGTACCGCGCTCGCAGGCCATCCACCCATTCCGGGCGGACTCGCACGGTCCGTACCGTGTTCATGTGGCCTCCTGTAGTCAGTGCTGCAACCCGTGTTGCTGCGCTGGAACGAAGCTACCACGCTGGTTTGACTGCTGCAACCCCGAGTTTCTTTGCTGGCCTGACTTGCAAATGTTGCAGCACTGCAACTACGATCGTGGCATGACTGAAACACGATGGTGGCGCTACCTCCAAGGGCTCATGGGCACGCAGACCCAACAAGAAGCCGCCGAGAAGATCGGCATCTCGAAGAGCAACATCACCCGCTGGAAAGCAGGCGCACGGGCCGACCCGGACTTCGTCGTCAAGGTCGCACGCGCCTACAAGGCCCAACGTCCTCGAAGCCCTGGTGGCATCAGGGTTCATCACCGAGCAAGAGGCGGCACTTACTGAACTCATGCCTCGCATGGACCCTGAAGGTAGTTTCAGCCGACGAACTCGCAGACGAAGTACGTAGGCGCGCTCGGCTCGTAGAAGCATCAGGACAAGACGAACTCGCCGCCCGCCGGGCAGCAGTTTCGCAGTCGAACAATCAGGGGCACCCACGTCCGCCACCATGAGCATGATGGAAACCGTCCGCGACTACCAACCCCACCTCGCAGCCGCAGACAACAGCCCCAGACGAAGACCAACTCCGGGAGGAAGCAGGTGCCGACCCCCTCGACTAACCAACTCCTCGACCTCGCCCACAAGATCACCGGCCACCCGGTGCTCTGGTACCGGGGAGGTCCCAAAGGGGACTGGGACGGGCAGCGGATCACCCTCCGCCACGGCATGACCGACGTCCAGACACGATGCACCATCGCGCACGAACTCGCCCACGCCGCTCACCATGACCCGCCGGGCCACTACCCCACCCACGAGAAACGAGCAGACCGCGCCGCCGCGCACCTGCTCATCACACCAACCGAATACGCGCAGGCCGAGCTAATCTTCGGCCCCGACGTTGACCGCATAGCCGCCGAAATCGGCGTCACACGACCACCTCGCCACCGTATGGCGGGACACCCACCTGACACTCAAGAAGGACTGACCATGAGCATCTTCAGCAAGACCACCCCCGAGCAGAAAGCCGCGAAGAAAGCGGAGAAAGAAGCAGCACCAGGAGCTCATCGCCGCCCGGGAACCGCCATCAACGCCACCCTCGGGAAGATGGAGAAACTCAACCACCTCATCGTCATCACCAGCGCTGCCGAAGCGCTCACCGACGATGAGACGATCCTGACCGCCATGACCGGCGAGTACGACGGGAAGAGCGCGTGCATGGTCCTCACGGACCACCGCATCGTCATCACCTTCGGCATCGCCGCTGGCACGGTGGAGCTGCCGTACGCCGACGTTGACCGAGTCGATGTCGGGCGGAAAACTCAATGGGTCCTGGGTGGCATTCCATAACGCGGCGCAGACCACCACTGTCAACAAGTCCAGCGCCTCGGATGCGAAGTACCAGGACGTGAAGCGGATCGTCGGGAACAACAGGAGACCACCGGTGGCAGCGCGCCGGCAGTCGATGCCGACCAGCTCTCGAGCTTGCGGACCTGCACGCGTCTGGTGTTCTCACTGACAAGGAGTTCACCGCGGCGAAGGCGAAAGCGCTGGGGCTGTGACCATGAAAATCCGACACCTCGCACTCGCCGTGCCTCTCGCCGCCAGCCTTGCTATCACAGCCTGCGGAAGTGGCGATGACGCGGCGCCTAGCACAGCACCGTCTAGCACGACGAGCACAACCATCTCCGTCACGCCGACAAGCACCACCCCGCAGACCGTCGAGGACACCCCGGCCCCAGTAGTCGAGGAACCCGCGGCAGACGGACCTGACCAGACATCCATCTGGGCGCCACCCGGACAAGGCATCAACTGCCCCGGCACAGACGCATACGTCTGGGACTACGCCGACTGCAACCCCTCCAACGGCGTCATCAAACCCCGACGACTACTACCACCTTCTCGACCGACAACTGGAAGACAACGCTCACCGCGCCGAAGTGGACGCCTACAACGCCGAGGTGGATGCCCACGACCAACGGGTCCAGGAGCACGACGCCGCGTGGGTCGAATGCCTGGGCGACGTGAACCGACCCGACTACTACGAGCGGGAGGACTACTGCGAGGTAACATCCCGAAGCATAGAAATACGAAAAGCGGCTCCCGTACCGCCGCCGGGAAGCAGACAGGTACGAGAGCCGCAAACATCCAGCCCTAGTGCCAGACAAGGAGAAGTGTAGCCATGTCCAGAGACGACCCCCACACGGAAACCCCGCCCCGGCGAAAAGATCCGCTGGATCGCCCGGTGGAAAACCCCCGGCGGGAAACCACAGCAGAAAACCTTCGCCCGCAAGGCAGATGCCGTCAACCACGAGAACAGGATGAAGGCCGACGCCACCGGTGGGGACTGGGTGGACCCGCAGGACGGGGACGATCACCCTACGGCAACTCGCCGAGGAAGCCGCCGAGGGAAGCCGTGGCAGAAGGCACCCGAACGCAGCACCGCTACTACGCCACCCAGTTGGGAGACGTGGGGGAAACTCCGATCGGGAACCTGTCCCGCCGCCACCTGCAACGCTGGGTGAACCAACTCACCGAAGGACGCCCGTGGGCCGACGGTGCCACCCTCGGCGCCACCAGTGCCCGAAACCTCGGGGTGTGGGTGTGCGGCCTGCTCCGGCAGGCGAAGCGGGACCGGAGGATCACCACCAACCCCGCCGAAAACCTCACCCTGCCCGACGCGGTAGTGGAGGTCATGCCCGCCGACATTCCGACCGTCGCCCAGGTCCACAAGCTCATGATGGTGGCACGCTCCGGCGGGTGGGAAACCCGCAAGGGGAAGGACGGGGAACCGCGCGGCGGCGGACGATACCGAACCCCCACGTTCGCCCGCCTGGTGGGGGTCATGGCGTCCACCGGTATGCGGCCGGCAGAACTCGCCGGACTGCGGTGGCAGGACATTGCCGATGACATGAGTGCCCTCACTGTCACGGTGCAGGCGACGAAGGACGGGCATGGGGTGAAGGCGCCGAAGACTCGCTCCGGTGTGCGGACGATCCCCTTGTGCGCTCAGGCGCGTGCTCTGCTGGTCGAGCAGCGGGATGAGGGGATGTCCGGCCCGGCGGGCACGGTGTTCGGCACCCGTCGTGGCGCCCGGTTCAATCGGGGCGGCTGCGGGATGTTTGGGTGAAGTTCTGCGAACCCGCCGGCCTTTCGCACCTGCGCTTCTACTCCCTGCGGCACTTCTTCGCGTCGATGCAGATCCACGCGGGCACATCACCGGTGGCGGTGTTCTTGTCGCGGGTGATGGGGCACAGAATCCGAGCATCACCCTGCAGGTGTACACGCACCTGTGGAATGACGACATGGAGACAGTCTCGGGGGCTGTGGCGTCCGTGCTGTGGGCAAATGATGGCAATCGACCGGTTTCTGACGGCGGGCAGGTTATCAAGTTCCCTGGTCAGGTGGGGTGACTGGGGGTTAGCGGCGGACGTTGATGAGAATCATGGTGGCGAGTGTACGCGGCCTGGGGGGTTGGTGTTTCCGCAGGTCAGGGGCGCGTCACTCGCGCCAGATGCGCCGCTCACGCCATGCCTGCCATGCGTGAGATGGGCGAAAGATGGGCAAACGGACCGACCCCGGGCATGAGAAAAGGCCCCGCCACCACGATGGTGACGGGGCAACCACCCCCACGCGAATGGGGAGAGCAATCCAGTGTTGGCAACAACATCCGAGCATCCCCGCCGAAACGGGGACTGAGATTAAGCGCACTCGCGAGCGCCCCCACCGTCCGAAGATGATGGGGGCCCGGTGGGGAGCGACACACGACTGGGGCGACCCGGCGAAGGGACCCCGCGGCGCTCAACCCACACCACGGATACTACAGGCCAGGATTCTCCGGCAGATCATCCGCCAGCTCCGGCGGCGTACGCGGCCACTTCGACGCATCCGGCACAGCACGACGCCACGCGTGAATATGCTGCACCGCAGCCACGAACTTCGACTTCACCGTCCCCAGCTCCGAGCGCAGGGTCTTCACCTCACCACGGACCTCCTTCATCTCCGCCTTCAACGTCTCGAGGTCCTTGCGCTGACCGTCGGCGTAGGCCTGCCAGTCCGGGCCGCGGGCAGCGTCCCGATCGCCGGTGAGCTTCACCCGTGCGACCAGCACCAGTGCCAGAGACCCCGCCAGGCCACCCATGAATGTCAGCACTACTGAGCCATCAATCATGCGGCGCCTCCCGCACTCTGATCTCGATGCGGGACCCGCGCCACACAGCCCAGGACACGAGGGCCACGATCATGAAGTAGCCGATTGACGACACCCATGTCCGGCTGTGTTCCTCGATGGACTGCCAGAGGAAGCTCAGGCCCCACAGGAGGTGGAGGCCCACGCCGGCGCCGACGGAGATGGCGGCGGTGAGGGTGCGGTGCCAGGGAGCGATGGCGAGGCAGAGGACGCCGACGGCGACCCATACGATCGCCCAGGTGCCCATCGTCATCCAGGATTCTGCGGGGTGCCCGGAGGGGTCGGGGCCGGCGACGTCACTGTACGAGATGCCGCGGGCGATCATGCCGGCGCCGAGGATGACCAGTGCGGTCGCGTCGGTGAGGATGTTGTCGCGGATCTTCTCGGCGGGGCCGCGGAGTCGCCTGGGGAGATGATCGATGGGCACAGTGTCACCGCCCGTACACGTAGTCGGTAGTGGCCTCAGCGGTCGCGGCGGCACTGGCGGTGGTGGTGTCGTGCTCCCCGCGCTCCTCCGCACGGATCGCGGAGACGACGGCCTGCCCGATCCGTGAGGGGTCCAGGCTGGTGACACTGGACAGCGCATCCCGCACCGCGTCCTGCACGCGGTTGGTCACGTCAGCGGCAACCACCCCCGCCACGTCCTGGTCGGTGGCAGTGGAGTCGGAGCCCTCGTGGGTCTTCGTGGCTGCAAGGGCGGGTGCGATGACACCCAGCAGGATCGGCAGCCACTGATCAACCTTGTCTGCGACCTGGTCGGCCTGGATGTCGGACAGGACACCCACCCATCCGAGGACGCCGATGACCACGGCGGCGAGACCGTACGCGATCTTCCGGACCTGCCACGCGGCAGGCTTCTTCTTGATGCTCATGGTCACTTCTCCTTGTAGATTCCGGCCTTGTCGGCCAGGGCGTGCAGCTGCTCGGTGCGGGTGAGGTCCTTGCCGGCGGCGAGCTTTTCGCGGACGGAGGCCATGATCTGGTCGTGCGGCCACCCGCCATACGGGCCGGTCACCCCGGGGTCGCCCATGTCCTGGGCGCACAAGGTCTGCAGCATCGCACGACAATCCAGCAGTGCAGCGCGGTCTTCATCGGTGAACATGTCATCCTCCTCGGATGCTGTGGCGGCAGAGCCGCCGTAGAAAATGGCGCGGAGATCAGACTCCGTGCCCTTGAATGCGTTGCAGTCCACCTGGTACCCGGCGACGGTCGCCCGGTCGGTGAACTGCCAGATGGAGGGGTTCTGGTTGCCGAGGGGGTGGGTCCACTGGCCCGCCCCGTCGCCGCCGACGGCGGTGTAGATCGACGCTGGGGAGCCGCCCTGGGTGGTGGGGTATCCGGCAACCCAGAACGGCCCGAACGCGTGCGAGTCCGGCTCCACTCCCATCTGTCCCTCCCAGTACGGGACGTAGCTGTAGACGCCGGCGACGTGGACTCCACGGCGCTCGAACTCCGCCTTGAACTGGGCGACGAGGTCACCACTAAATCCGCCGGGCGTCTCGACGTCGAGCCAAACAGGCCGTCGGGCGTCGCCCATTACCGAGAGGGAGGCGTCGACCTGGGCGGCGACGGACGTGCCCTCGTCCGGGCGGCGGCAGAAGTGGTACGCCGCGGTGATGAGGCCAGCACCCTCGGCGTCGTCGAGGTGACTGCGGTAGCAACTGTCCCGGTAGGTGCCGTCGGTCGTGCGGATGAAGGCGAACGACATGCCCTCCCTTTTCGCTTGCGCCAGTGACATCCCGTCCTGGTGCTCGCTGACGTCGATGCCGAAGATCGTGCTCACGGTTCCTCCTGTCGTAGTGGTTTCCCCGGGCCATGCGGCGCCGGCGAGTTTCGTCATAGGGTCGAGCCTGTCCGCCCCCGGCTGCGCCCACACGTAGCGGTGCCACTCGAGATGCAGGTGCGGCGCTACACCGCCGTTGGTCCCGGAGTCGGGGTTGATGCGGCCGATACGCTGCCCCTCACGCACCGTGGCTCCCACGGCAACCTCGGGGATGATGTGGCCGTAGACCGTGAGCCCGCCACCATTCGACGCGGGATGATCCACGGTGATCCACTGGCCGAAGCCAGACGCCGCACCAGCGCGGGTGACAGTGCCGTCCTTCACCGCGTAGATCGGGTGACCGCCAGACCCGCCACCATTGCCGAAGTCAGTGCCCCAGTGCATGCCGGCGTACTGGCCGGTGCGCTGGCCGTACGGGCTCGTGACGTAGAAGCCTCGAGCAACGGGCATCGTGACCATGTGTACCTCCTTTGGGTATGAGAAACCCCCGTCACCGGTGCGGTGCGGGGGTCGAATTGATAGGCGACTAGGGTTCTAGAGGTGTCTGTTCTTCCTGTCTACATCTGTGGCGAAACCCTCCTGCGAACCCCGACAACACCGGTCACGAATCCCCACAGCGTCAGAGGTCTCATAGATGACCTCCACGAAACCCTTGCCCGGATCCCTCAGGGAACATCATTGACCGCCAACCAAGTCGGCATAGGTCTCAGCGTGTTCGTCTACCACTGCCCCGACATTGAAGGCCCCCGCGGGACAAGGAAGACGGCAGAAGAGATCGACGCCCAAGGCGGACCCCGACGCAAGGGGTACGTGATCAACCCAACCATCGAAACATCACCGGTACCTCAGACGATGCCGGACGAGATATCGGATCGCGAGATGTGTCTGTCGATGCCGGGTCTGGTGATGCCACGAGGACGCGCTGACTGGGCCCGGGTCACCGGAATCGATACCAGCGGTGACAACATCATCGTCGAGGGGTACGGGTTCTTTGCACGGTGCTTGCAGCACTCAGTCGAGCATCTGCAAGGTCAGCTCTTCACCGACGGCCTTGTTGGTCATTACCGCCGTGATGCCAAGAGGGATATCAAGTCGCGGCGCTGGACGACGCCAGGACGGACATGGCGACCAGATTAGTAGGAGCGGAAGCGGATCCAGACCTGTCCGCGGCCACCGGGGCGGCCGGGGTTGTAGCCGGTCAGCCATGCGCTTCCCCCTCCACCGCCGCCGCCGGGGGTGAGACCGTCCTGGTCCTTGGCGACGGCCGGGACGCCGGGGAAGACGACATTGCCGAACCGGTAGTCGCCGAGCGCCCAGCCGCCGCCGGTGCCGCCCTGCCCTGTTCCTGGCGCGCCGCCTGGTGCGTTGAGTCGCCAGTCCCTGTCTGAGGCGGTGACGGTGGTGGCTCCGCCGGGGTGGTCGCCTCCGGCGGGCTTTCCGATGGTGACCTGGATCGACCGGTCGGTGTTCATGAACCAGACGGTCGACGCCCACGCTCCCTCACGTCCGCCGTGGCCGACTGCCCCGGCGAGGACTCCGCCCTTGCCTGATCCGCCGGCGCCGACGGCGACGATGTCGGCGTACTCGGCCCACGCCGGGGACTCGATGACACTGTCCTCGGTGACGGCGATCCATTGCTCCGCAGGGGTCAGGTACACGGTCTCGTCTCCGGCGGAGATGGTGACCTGCCCGGCGGGCACCGGATTCCCGGCGGTGATGTCTTGTCCACCGGTGCGGGCGGGGTGGGTGCACAGCATGGGGACCTCGGTGGCGACGGTGAAGCTGTCCGAGGTTGATCCCCTCAGCTCCACGAGTCCGTCGCCTGCGGTGAGCTGGCGGTGCCCGCCGGTTCTGGTGATGATGGCCTGTGTTGTGCGCCGCCAGATGGTCTTGCCGCCGTAGACGGCCTCCAGCGCCTGGCGTCCGCCGAGGACCATCTCTTTGACGGTGTCTTGCCCTATCCGAAGCGTCATCACGCACCCCCGACCCGGATGTAGAGGGTGTCCGGATCCTGCTCGTCGGCCGGGGGCAGAGTCTCAACCGGGATAACGTTCACGGGGATCTTCGCGTCGACATACGAGATGTCGGCTTTGCCGGCAATGGCCTCGTCCAGGCCCGTGACCTGGCTGGTGGTGTGCGTGTGCGACGATGCGGCCTTGCCGTCGAGGGCAGCCTGCAGGCCCGTCACATCCGCGACGGAATGCGTGTGCGCCTTGTCAGCCTTCTGCCCGATCGCCGCGTTCAGCGTGTCCGTGATGTCACGGTTTTCCTGGGCGTACTCCGCGACCTCGCGGATAGTGTCCAGGTCCTCCGGGGCGCCGTCGACTACTGC
This sequence comes from Drosophila nannoptera, assembly GCA_020883555.1. Classification (NCBI taxonomy): domain Eukaryota; kingdom Metazoa; phylum Arthropoda; class Insecta; order Diptera; family Drosophilidae; genus Drosophila; species Drosophila nannoptera. Next base: position 181,676 of record JABVZY010000461.1, on the reverse strand, counting down.
CGCGATCTGGTCAGTGACCTCCCGGCGGATCACGTCAGTGTCCACCGAATCAGCCGCCGCCTGTGCCCGGTCGGCCTCAGTCGTCGCACGGTCAGCCTCGGTGGTCGCACGGTCCGCCTCACTGGTGGCAGTGGACGCCGCACCCTCAGCGGTGGTCGCGGACTGAGCGGCAGCCACCCGGTCCTCACCGGTCGCCACCCGGTCAGCAGCCGTCACCACACGATCCGCGGCCGTGGCTGTAGCATCCGCCGTAGTCTTCACCCGATCCGCGGCCGTTGCCACAGCATCAGCACGTGCAGCATCCGCCGACGCCGAAGCCGCCGAAGCCTGACCAGTCGCCCGATCCGCCTCCGACCCCGCACGGTCAGCCTCAGTCGCCGCACGGTCCGCCTGCTCAGTGGCCGTGGTGGCCGCACCGGTCGCGGTGGTCGCCGCAGCCGTCGCCTGATCCCGAGCGTCGAGAACAACCTCAGCGGAGCCGACCCGGTCCGCCCCAGTCTCAGCGCGGACGGCGGACGCCTCAGAAGCGGCGGCAGACGATTCAGCGGCTGTCGCAGACTCCCCCGCCACCCTCACAGCATCACGCGCCGCGGCGTCCACCTCACCCACCGCAGACGCGGCCTCCTCAGCGCGGCGGATCGCGTCCTCAGCCGCACGGGACATCGACCGCACCGTGGCGATCACCGACTCGATGTCACCCGTCGGCACCTCCGGGAAACCACCCGCCGAGACCAGGGTCGTGATGTCCACGTCCCCCTCAGTCGCGTCCACCAGCATGGTCGGGATCGTGACCGCCGTGGACTCATAGTGGACGTCGAACGACGCCCGCCACCAGACCGGCGTGTCGTCGATCATCACCGGGAGTTCCTGCCCCACCTCCCCCGGCACGTCCCCGATTTCAGACACCGTGCCGGACAGGGACACGATCTGACCCGCCGATACCAGCGACTTGATCGGCTTCAGACTGACCAGCCGGGACGGCCCCGTCGCTTTCGCCTGAGACAGGCCCTTCGGCAGCACCGGCGTCCAGGTGACCGTGCCCGTCAGATTCACCTCGTCTAGCTGGTGGTCGATATCGGCTATCTGGTCCATGATGAACAGGGTCAACAGCCCTGTCACCCTGTGGTGGACGATAGACATCCTGACTCCTATTCCGACGCCGACCAGCGCGGCGTCCCGTTGTAGACATAACGAGCCTGAAGTTTGTTCCACCCGTCAGCCATGTAGTACTGCGCCTGACCGTTGTTCAGCGAGTACACCCGCACCCGGTACCCGGGCTCGTCAACCACCACACTGTCGAACACGTACATCGGGGTGGCGTCCACGCCGACACCCAAGGTCGTGAAGACTTTCTTCTGTGCGGCGGCTCGGGAAACCATGTTGCCGTCCGCGTCGAAGCACTCCAGGCGAAGCTCCAGGCCGTCGGTTCCGGAGGCAAGTTCGACTGAACAGTTGAAAGTGACATCCCACATGCCGATCGCGTTGAGGATGATTCCGTCTTCGCTGCTGATTTCACAGCCCCGGGCCTGCCCAATCTCATTCCGCAGCGGCAGAAATTGGTTCGCGAAGCCGGTTTTCCCGGTCCACGGGTACCCCGCACCGTCGATCTGGCACGTCCCCATCATCGGCAGTAGCGATTCCAGGTCTTGCTTCGACGCGACCTGGTCACCAACCTCTGTGGACGCTGCGGCCAGCTCTCCCCGGTCCATGTCCCACTGAGGGCGGCCGTACGAGAAACGGCTGTTGTCGACGCTCATGGCATCCTCTCCAGCTTCACCCGCAGCGACGAGCGGCCGTTACCGGCAACCCGCCATGCGGCGGCGATACCAGCAGACTTCACCGCCACGACATGCAGCGTCAGCTCCACACCAGGCTCCACCACTCCCACACGGATACCCGTCGTCTCCGGGGTGAAAGGATCAGGACTGAACGCATGAAAGCGCTGGTTAACCCACCCAGTCGCCTCCATGTTCCCGTAAGCCACACCGACCATCGCACCCGTATCCGGATCATCCGCCAGCACCTGCACATCCACCGTCTGCCCCAGGATCGAGGACACTTCCACCGACCCATCGAAGTCGAGTCGGTAGCGGTACGGCTGCGCGGGAATCGTAATCGCGGTGATGATGTGCCGGGTACCGGTCAGACCAGACGACCAGTCACCGAATGCGGAGGAAGGCACGTTGTAGATCTTCGGGCCCAAGTACCCGTCCATCCAGTGCATCTTCCCGGATGTTTCATCGAAGACGAGGATCTGTCCGTCCTCCGGCCCACCGGTGATGTCCGGGCTGCTGAAGATCGAGCCCGGCTCACCCTGGTCGCCCGGCTCACCCTTCGGCAGCTTCGGCAGGTCCACCCCCAGGGAGTAGACACCGTCACTACCCACCACACGGGTACCGAGCGGCTGATCCAAGGTCTCACCATTCACCGTGACCGTGCCACCCACGAGGATCGGCGCCGGGCCCTGCGGCCCCTCAGCACCGAACGCGTCCGGAGAGATGACGAACCGGCTGCCGATCCACACCCACAAGTCATTGTTGTCGGAGTTCCGGTACGCCCAATTCTTCTGGTCCGTCCCCAGCGCCTCACGCAGCGCCGCGAGTTCAGCACTCGTGCGGTCACCCTGCCACAGGAACCCGTCGCCCGGGTCGCCCTTGTCGCCCTTGAACGCGGGCAGGGCAAGCCGAGACCGGCCCGCAGACCCATCCTGCCCCGCCGACACCGTCAGATACGTCTTCTCCAACGGCGGCTGCGACGGATCCTGCCGAATCCCGTAGATATCCAGCCGGGTCTCCAAGCTCCCGATGAAATCCTCATCCAGCCCAGCCCTAGTCCTCGCCATGATCCTTCACCTTTCGTCGCAGGTCATTCCACGTCTCCGACACGTCCTCACCCAGGGCCGTCAGCCCCGTAGGCTCATGCGTCATCTTCACCACCGCACCGTCAGCCAAGGTCTCCACCCGAACCTCCCCAGCCTCCGGAGTCGGCATCACCTCACCGCGGGGTGTCCACCGGCCGGCGTCCCACACTTCACCGGACTGCCACCGGAGCACAGCCTCCGCCAGGAGCTCAGCAACCCCCGGGTCGAGGCGACCCGTCGTACCGTTCGCCAGGGGCGCGGCGGTCAGGAACCGGCCCAGGGCCTCAACCCTCGGCCGCAGTTCCGCCGAACGGTCCTCTACTGCACCGCTAGCCTGTTCACCCATCCAGCAACCTCCCTGATCTTCCCCAGAGCAAATGCCCCAGGCTCCGACGGTTCCGGCGTCCCGAGGGTCAGTACCGGCTGACCGCCTTCCGTGAACTCCACCCCGCCGAGGGTTTCCACCTCGGCGGTGCCGTCCTCGTGCTCCACCGCGACCGGCCAGCCGACACGCAGGTGCCGACCGAGCCAGTACGGGGCACCGTTCGTCACCTCGATCTGGCGACTGATCCGACCCCGGTTCGCCCACCGGTCTGACTTCGCGGTCTCGGCGGCTTGCAGGGTCAGGGCGGTGGTCTGGGATCCGGCGAAACTCTCGCGGAGGCGCCACCGACCGGCCTCAGCGGCCAGCGCCCGATCCTCGATGCTGTGGTAGCTGAGGACGCGGTTCTGCGCCATCTTCTCGAGGAACCCGAGCTTCAGCCCGGGGATGCCGATGGTTGCTCCGATAGCGGACACGGCGCTACCGATCAGGTCGGAGGCGATCGTGTTCACCCAGTCCGGTGACTTACCGCCCACCGTCGAGCGTGAGCTCGTGGGGTAGGTGATCGTCTTCGTCGCCTTATCAATCGGAGACCACTGCCCCGCCCTGTAGATCGGGATCCCCGCGGTCCGCGGATCCCCCGCCAGCGTGTCCAACGCCGACTCGCCCGGCTGCAGGATCGGATACGTGATCCAATCCCACATGTCATCCACCAGGTGAATCACCTGCCGGATCGCACCATCCACCAGCGTGCCAGTGAACCTCACCTGCCGAGGCGACGGGACCATGTCCACCACCAACTTCGGCTCCGTCAGCGTCATGAACTCCGGGAACGGCTGCTCATCACCCGGCAACCACAAGTCACACCGCATCGACAGGTCGCCGGCCTTGCAGATCTCCACCGCAGCATCCCACGCCGAATCCATGCACCACTCCGTCGTCACCCAATCCGACGTGTCCAGCACGCCGGTCCGCCGGGGGTTGATGATGATCGGGTCCATCGCTTTCGCCAGCAGGTTCCAGGTTCCCGGGTCGAACGGGTTCGTCACCGGGATGGACCACAGTTCCGACTGCAGGCGCACGAGGTTCAGTGCCGCGGCAGTCTTCCACGCTGTGGCGCCCGGGCCGATGCCCCGGTACACCCCACTGATCTGAAGCTCGGGCGGCAGCAGAGGGTCAGGCCACAGGGGGAAATCGAGCATGCGGGACAGGGACACGAGTGTCACATCCCACGCGTGGCCGTCGCCCTCCGGCACCCGGTCCACGGTGGTGATCAGGTACGCGGTGCGGTACCCGCCGGGCATGTCACACGACATGATCCGAGCAGCGTACTTCGGCACCTGCTCGAAGAACTCATCCCACGTCTGCGAGCCCGGCAAGGTCACCGACGCGGTGCCGTACTCGAGGTCCTTCTCCGACCACTTCAGGTCACGCCGACCAGACCCCGGCGCCCACAGCGACAGGGCGCCCTGCCCCACCCAGAAACGCACGAACGGCGTGGGGGCGAGCTCCTCATCCCGCTGCGCCTGATCCTCCGACAGCAGGTCGAACATCGCATCCTGCATCGAAGACATCACATCAACCCCTCTCGGTGGATCCGTGACTGACCCAGCACCGCGGTCTCCGGCGAACCGCCGGACACCACCCGGATCCCGATGTGCGACACGGAGTCCGCAGGGATCGGGTTAGCTAGGTAGCCGACAACATCAGGCCACCTGTTCCGCGAGGACCCGTCAGCCGCCACCGAGCGGAGCACACCCCGCGCCGGATCCGACTGCAGCAAGCACCGCTCCCCAACCTCAAGCGACGGCAACCGGATCGTGGAGCCCTCCATCGACAACTCCACCGACCCCGGCCCAGACACCACAAAAGTCGGCCACGACACCCACTCAGGCCCCGACCACAAGGTCAGAGACCCATGCGACGACCCACCAGCATTACGCCACTGTGACGAAGCAGGCTTCTCCTCCGACCGAGGATCCTCAGCAATGAGAACCAGATCCAGAGAAACCCCCTTCACCGAATACGGCGACGAATCCAACGCCGGCTTCATCGTCAACAGGCGACACCGAATCCACCGCCACCCCGTCACCGGAGTCCACATCGACAACCACCCCGCACGATCACGGCGGAACATGGTCTTCACCTGCTCCCGCACCGCCTGCATGTCACCCTCAGCCGAACCGAGGACATACAGGGGCACATCCAGCTCACCGTGATCCAAGGTGATCTGGGTGACGGTCTCGCCGACCTGGTGCGCCGCCTTCGCGAAATCCGCAGCAGCGTCCACGAAACCGACACCGTCCAGACCCTCGCGAAGCCACACACCCTCACGGCCCTCATCCGGGCCACCAGACAGGTGCAGCATCCGACCATCCGGGGCGATCCACACGACCACCGCATGATGATTCAGGCCAGTACTCCCGGTCTCAATCTCCACCCGGTCAGGCATATGCAGCGAGAACACGACGCGCCTCCCTCATGACATCGCGGGCCGCAGCCTGCGGATCGGCAGCCTGAACGTTCTCCACCACGAAGTTCACGACGGTGGAATTGTCCAGGGTCTTCTTCTCCATCTGCGGCTCCTTCGCCGCAGTGGCAGTCGGCGCCGGCACGGAATCATCCGGTGTCGCCGGAGCCTCCGCAGCCTCGCCGGTCACTTCAGCGGCAGCGCCAGCAGCTACCGACGCGGACTGTGCAGCATCCGCCGCAGATGACGCAGCATCAGCCGCGTCCTCCGAAGCGTCCGCCGCGGTAGCCGTCGCATCCTGCACCTGCTCCTCAACCTCGGCGGGAACCTCCCACTCGATGCCGAGAGCGGATGCGTCGGTGAACCAGGCGCCCTTCATGCCGAAAAAGTCGAGCGCGTCCTCGGTCATGCTGCTGGTCGCCTCGGCTGCCACGTCGGGGTGCTTCTCCCCGAAGGCCGCCATGGTGCGGTTCGTGACCTCGACCGCGGTCTGCAGGTCGGGGTTATCGTCCACCCACTTCTGGATCTCGGGGGCGAACTTCTTCACCTCCGGGACGAGCTTCGAGATCCCGTCGACCAGACCGGACACGTCGGTCCACTGCTCGTGGGTGAGCACGGCCTCCGTCTTACCGGTGTCGTTCTGGGCGAGTGTCGTCCCCGGCTTCAACTGTCCACCCTGGTCGTACCAGTGCGGGCTGCGGGAGTTCCACAGGGCCCACGCACGAGACGGGACACCATAGTCAGGACGCTGCTGGATGTACTTGATACCAGCGGCGATCTGCTGCTTCGCGTCACTCGTCTTCGCCACCCCGACCGACGCCCACGTCGAATCGAGGAACTGAGGGATGCCGTACGCCGTCGAGGTGGGATTCTGCGCCAGGTTGTTCCACCCGGACTCGTGCTGCCACAACTGGTCCAGCGCATCCCACTCCGCGCCCGTCCATCCCACGCGGGCGGCCATCTGCTGACCCATCGCACGGTTCGGACCGTTAGCGATACCGGCCGTGGAGACCAGTCCGGAAGCGGTCTGAATCTTGTCCGCTTCCTTCTTGATCTTCTTCCACGTCCGGTCCGACGCCTTCTCCTGCCACTTCGGCGGCACCCCACCGAAGTCACCAGGACCGCCACCCCACTTCGGGATGGCCTTCATCGCGTCATCCCACATCGACTTCACGGAGTCAGCGATTGACACCATGACAGCACCACCAGCGGACCCGCCGGAGAACACCCCGCCACCGAACGGCATGGTGGGAGGCGTGTTCATTCCCCAGTGGACGTGGTGGTGGTGAGGCCCAGCCTGGGCCATGGTGTAGAACTGGCCGAAGCGTCCGACGATCTGCCCGTTCTTGATGTTCCGGGCGAACGCCGGGTTGTCGTGGATCAGCTCCATGCTGTTCGGGTAAGTATTGGCGATGTCGTTCGCAAGAGCGAGCATCGCCGGAGTGTTACCCGTTCCGTTGGAGAAGTCACCTGCCATGCCAGCACCGTGCAGACCACCATCACCAGGACGGTACCCACTGGTCATCTGCATCATTGGGTACTTCTGCTGAACGATGCGTGTCATCGCATCCACAATCCCGCCACTGGCGAGCTCCTGAATGACCCCACCATCAGCATGCGCATGAACATTCCGGGCGTGCGACTTGTTCTCCGCAGCAATGTCCCGTCGGATCGTGCCCCGCCGTGCAGCAGCGTTCATCCGCTCCACTGCAGCAGGACCACCGACAGCACGCGTCCACTCAGGGCGCATGACCGCCTCACCGCCGGACAGCCGGAGTCGACCGCCCGTGGGGCTGAAGAAGTCGTGCACGTCCCGGCCTGGGGTGTACCCCGGCATGACGCCACCGCTGGCGTACGCGCCGAGACCGCCGAGCGGTACAGCTCCCATCTTCTTCTCCCCGATCATGTCGGAGATGCTGTCCCATGCCTTCTTGATGCCGTCATTGAACACGGTCTGCACAACGAACTTCGCCGGCCGACCCGTCGCACCACGCATCCGATCCCACGCCGTACCGATGTTGTCGACCGTCCGAGAGAACCAACCACCCAGCGTGTCCAGACCAGACTGCACCCCGCCGAACGCCGGCAGAATGCTCCCGTCCTTCACCGCCAGAATGTGGTTCGCCATCCCCGACCACTGAGGATCAATCACCCCAGTGACCGAGTCCACGAACTTCTGACCAACAGCCTGCAGGCCGGTCTGCACACCCAAGAACGCCGGGTCCACAACCGTGGCCTTCACGTTCTGGATGTTCGCGCCCATCGCCTGCCACACCGGATTGACCGTGTCACCAGTCACCGACGTGACCACCGTGCCGATGGTCTGCAGGCCGGTCTGAATCCCAGCGAACGCGGGATCCACCAGGCCGGTTTTCACGTCCGTGATGCCCTGGCCCATCTGATCCCACACCGGGCCCACAACATCCTGCATCGTCGTGGTGACCAGATCACCGAACGCGCCGAGCTGCTGATCCTGCTGCTGCAGCACCGGGGACAGCGTATCCACCTCGGCAGGCGCCCCGGAGGCGGGCTGAGCAGCAGCCTGCGCGGCAGGCGCCACTGCATCCGGAACCTGCACGTCAGCCTGCAGCGTGGGCATGTCCGCATCCGCCACCCGGTCAGCCATCGACTGGGACGCCTTCTCAACCTTCGACCCCATCGAGTCGATACCGTCGATCAGACCCTGACCAACGTTCACGCCGAAGCCCTTGAACACCCTCGACGGAGAGTGAATCCCCAGAGCCTTCTTGAACGGCTCCTTCATCCACCCCGGGATCTTGTCGAGGAACCAGTCAGTGATCTTCTTACCCAGATCCCCGATGCCGTTGAGCAGGCCCTGAATCACGTTCTTGCCGGTATCAACCAGCCAGTCCTTCGCGCCCTTGACCTTGTCAAGGATCGTGTCCTTGATGGACCCGACCTTGTCGCCGATCTTCCCGAACCAGTCAGAGATCGACTGCCACAGGCCCGAGGCGAAATCCTTGATCGTGTCAAACGCGTCGCCAATTCGGTCCTTGAACCAGTTGAACACGCCGACAATGGCGTCCACAGCGGGCTGGCCGTACTGATCCCAGAGGATCTTGAACCCGCGGACCATGTCGTCCCACTTGTCCTTGATCCAGTCCACGATCGGGCTGATGATGTTGTCCCACAGCCACGAGAACGCACCAGAGATAGCATCCATGGCAGGCTGACCATACGAGTCCCAGACGATCTGGAACCCGGTGATCATGTCGGACCACTTATCGCCGATCCACCCGAAGACAGGTGACAGAACTTCGTCCCACAGCCACGAGAACGCGGACGAGATGAAGTCCACGATCGGCTGGCCGACTGCATCCCACACGTGCTGGATCGTCAGCCAGATCACCTCGAACGTGGCCATGAGGAGCCGCCCGCCGAGCTGGATCCCTTCCCAGAGGACGGAGAAGGCGTCACCGATGAAGTCCACGATCGGCTTACCGATCGACTCCCACGCGGCCTGCATGCCTTCCCACAGGCCGGAGAAGAGGTCGGTGAGGAATCCGACCGCAACGTCCCACGCGGTGGTGATCCCGTCCCAGACGCCGCCGAGGACATCACCGATCAGGCCGGCGATCCACTTCACGACGTCGCCGAGGATCTCGAATGCCTTCCCGAGGACCACGCCGACAACCTGCGCGACTTTCCCCAGGACGCTGATCAGCGGGGCGAGGATGTTCTCCGCCAGCCACGCAATGACCTTCGCGACGACCTTCACGATGACCGAGAAGACCTTCAGCGCGCCGACCACAGCCAGAATCGAGCCGAGCACGACACCGCCCAGGATAGCGCCGACGACCTTCAGCACCGGGAGCAGCAGGGGCGAAAGGGCATCCCACAGGGACTTCAGCCCCTTCCACAGGCCCTTCACCGCTTCCCACACGCCCATCGCAGCATCGAGGAAAGCGCCGCCGAGGGCCTTGCCGACGTCCATCACCGCGGGGCCGATGTCCTTCAGGGCATCCCACACGGACGACAGGGCGCCGCCGAGGGCATCCTTCACCCAGCCGCCGACCGTCATCGCCGTGTCACGGAGGGTGAGCAGGAAATCGACGATGCCCGAGTCCTCCGAAAGGCCGAACGGGAGGCCGGTGTAGTCGCCCTTGAAGAAGATGTCCCAGATCCCGCTGGCGAGATCGGGGATCTGCTTCAGGATGTCCCACAGGGAGCTGATCTTGTCGCCGACCGTTGCGATCGCGTTGACAATCCACTCCGCCTTGTCTGCGCCGATCAGGTCGGACAGGGCACCATAGCCCCAGTCGCCTCCGGTGAAGGCGATGGTGATCTCTTCCCACGCATCCTTGACCGTGTCGAACACGCCGAGGATCGGCTGGACAGCATCAACGACACCGTCCCACATGGTGCGGGCAGCATCGCCGATCGCCGAGAAGACGGGGGCGAACGTGTCCTTCAGCCACTTCCACGCGCTCTGGAACGCGTCCATGAGCTGGCCCCAAACCTTCCGACCAGTCTCCGTCGACGTGAAGAACCACGTCAGTGCCCCGACAACCGCGGCGATGGCGGCGACGATGGGGTGCCGGAGCAGCATGTCCAGGGCACCCTTGAAGAGTTTCGTCGCGAGGACCGCGACCTTCGTCGCTCCGGCATACGCCAGCTGGCCGAGCTTCATCATCGCCAGAGCACCAGTCGCCGCGCCGATTGCTGCAGCCAACGGCTTGAAAATCGGCGCCAGTGCTCCCAGGGCACTCCGGACGCCGTCCAGCGCACCACCGCCACTGATCAGGGCATCAACCCAGCCCTTGATCACGTACACACCATCGGTGATGACCTTCGCGACATTCCCGATAGCAGGTGCAATCGACCCCATGATGCTGCCCGCGAGGTTGTTGAACGCGGCCTTCATGTTCTTCAGACGGCCAGATGTCGTCTCCGACATGGCCTCCATCGTGCCGGTCAGGGCCGTCGTCGCCCCGGCAGCGCCGTCGGAGCCCTCCATGATTCCCTTGGTCAGGACGTCGATGGACTCCGCTGCGGGGACGGTACCCGAGGAGATCATCTTCTCCATCTCCGCGGTGGTGACCCCGGCATTGTTGGCGAGGATCGCCAGACCGTTGACGCCACCCTCGGCAAGGGAGTTGATGGTCTCCATGCTGATCTTGCCGGTCGCCGCGGCGGTGCCGAAGGCGCGGCCCATCGAGTTCAGGGCATCCTCCCCCTTACCGGAGGCGGACGCTGCTTCACCGAGGGCGGTGACGATGCCGGCGGTCTTGTCCGCGTCGATGCCGAACGCGATGAGGTTCTTCCCTGCCTCAGACCAGGCGTCGAAGGTGTAGGGAGTGTTCTCGTTCGACTTCTTCAGCTGGTCCATCACAGTGGTGGCCCGCTCGGCGGAACCCATCATGATCCCCAGGGAGGCGGTCGTGTCCTCGATCTTGTTGACCTTGTCGAACCCGGCCTGAATCGTTGACCCGATGCCCTGCAGTCCAGCGAATGCTGCAGCCGCCAGGCCAGCCTTCTTCGCGAAGCCGCCGAGCGAGCTCCCCAGAGACTCCGACGACCCGTGCGCGCTCCGGAACTTCGAGCCCATGTCTGACGCGGCAGCGCCGGCGGACTCAGCCCCCGACTTCGCGCCGAACATCGACTCCTTCATCTCCGACAGCTTTGCCTTCAGGCGGCTGAAAGCGCCCTGCGCAGAATCGGCCGAGCGAGCCGCCGTGGCCTGCGCCTCATCCAGCTTCCTGGTCGCGTCGATGACCGACTGGGAAGCCGTCGCCGCCCGAGACTTCGCCGTCGCCAACTTGTCCTCAGCAGCAGCCGCCTTGTCCGCAGATGAGGTAGACGCGGACCGGGCAGCCTGCACCCGGTTCTCCGCGTCGATGACCTTCGCCCCCTGGGTGGCGCGCACCGCCTCGAGGTTCCGCTCCGCGGACTGCAGCTGCTCGGTGGTCGCCTTGCCGGAGGTGCGGAGGTCCGCAAGCTTCTTCTCCGCGTCAGCGACCTTCGACTTCTCGGTCGACCGGGCGGCCTGAAGCTTCAGCTCCGCGGACTCCACCGACTTGGCCTTCTGCTCCGCAGTGTCCCGGGCACTCTTCAGCGCCTTCTCTGCGTCCACGACCTTGCGGGTGGCGGTCTCCTCCCGCCGGCGTGCAGCCTCTACAGCCTTCGCTGCCTGGTCCGCGCCGGACGAGAGCTGCTTGCGGACACTGTCGGAAGCCTTCTTCGCGGCTGACTGTGCCGGGCCGACAAGCTCCTTCGTGAGCTGCTGCTGTGCACCCTTGATGGACAGCGTCACCGGCAAGATTGCATACCCGACCGCTTCGGCCATGAATCAGACCTCCTTGTGTCGACGGGCGGCCAATGCCGCCCGATTCCTCTTCCGAGCCGCCTCGCGCTGGCGGTCCAGCTCCCGCTGCGTCGCTGCGGCTTCTTCAGCCAGTCGACGCTGCTTCTCTGGGTTCCGGCGTGGGTGCTCCTTACCGGACAGTGACTCCCACAACTCGACCAGCCGCATCTCCACATTGGGGACGCCATTCGACCCCGTCGCCGCAGTGCGGAACTCGGCCCCGACCGGCAGGCCGTCGAGTAGGACCAGGAGCCTCCGGTAGGTGAGCCGGGAGGGGCCACCGTGCGGGCGCCACCGGTCCCGGTAGTCAATGCCGTAGTGGTGCTGCAGGTCCCGCTCAATCTCCCGCGGGTGCAGCCCCACCAGACGAGCCGCCCCCTGCAGTGAGGGCAGCCACGTCATTTCCCCAGGCCGGTCTCCTCGGTCCATGCCTCGATGAAGCGGGTGAAGTCGCGGACGGTGGCGCCGACGGCGCGCATGCGGCGGAACTCGTCCTCGCCGAGGAGGGTGCGGAATGCCTTCATCGGCTTCTCGTCCTCCATGTAGAAGATCACGTCGGCGGGGGCGTCCTCGATGCTGCCGGGGACGCTGAAGGTCATGTCCTCGCCCTGCACCTCGACGGTGAGGTCGATGGGTTCGATGACTTCGCCGGTGGCTTCCTTCTTGAGGCCTTCGGCTGCCTTGGCGGCGTCCATGCGCTTCTTCGTTTCCTCGCTGGTTCCGAGCTGGTTCTTAGCCATGGTGTTTCTCCCTTGTTCGGCTTGAAGCTTGGTTCCCTGGTTCGCTTCACGATCTAGGTCGTGTGAGGGGCCGCGGAGGTGCGAACAGGGGATGAAGAACCCCCGCGGCCCCGCCGATTAACCCTCGGCGGGGGGAGCGATGAGGTCCTTGATCTTGGCGACCTCATCGGCGGTGAACTGCGGCATAGCGTCCTTGCCCGGATCGCCCTTCTCGCCCTTGGCGCCGTCCTTACCGGGGGCGCCGGTCTCACCCTTGTCACCCTTGTCGCCCTTCGCGGCCTTCGCCACGAGAGCCGCTTCCAGCTCGGTGAGCCGGTCTGCCGGGTACTTGTCCCCGGTCTTCCACTCCTGCGGCTCGAAAGCCATAACTGCCTCCTCAGGCTTGAATCATCATTGGGGGGATGGGGGTCAGGCCCCGACTACCGCTAGCCCAGGACCAGCGGCAGGGGGCCGCCTATTCCCCCTCAGCCCCGCCGTTGCCCTCGCCCGGCTCCGGGTCGGTCGGCTGAGAACCGCCACCCTGCTTGAAGCGGGTGATCTCCGGGTTCACGTTCGTGGCGTCCTCATCGAACGTCGCACGCTCGTACAGGGCACCGTCAGCGTCCTTGCGGACCTCCGCGGTGAACTCGGTGGACGACGCACCATCATCGTTCTTGTCCATCGAGGAGGGGTAGATGTTCGCCGGGACGCGGGACACCTCGATCAGCGCCTTGCCGTGCTGGTTGGTGGTCTTGAACGCGATGACCTTCTTCGCGTCCTCCGGGGCGAGGACGATGGTCACACCGCCCTCGTTGTACTTCGAGTTGGGGTACAGGAGACCGAACGTGGTCGCCGTATCCTCGAGCGCGGTGAAGGTTCGGGTGTCCTTCTTGAACTTCTGCTCAGTGGTGATCAGCTGAGCGCCCCATCCCTCGACCTCGTTACGGTCAGCGTCGCGCTCCTGTCCGATGGACGAACCGCCGGCGAGCATGCCGACCTGCAGCCACTCATCACCGAACGTGCCGTCAGCCTCGATCTGCGCGTCCTCGTTGTCCGAGACGTAGACCTCAGCGTTCTTCCAGATGTTGACGTTCTTCTCGACGTCGACCTTCTCGTCAGCCATCGGGGTTCACTTCCTTCCTGTTGGTGGCCGCCCGCACTGTGACGGCCGCGACCCAGCAGCCGAGCTTCACGTCACGAGCAGTGACCAGCCCAGCACCGGGGAAAATGGAAAGACCCCGCACCGTCGCGGGGTCCAGTAGGTACGCATCGATCAGGGTGGCGAGCTGCCGGGCGCCAGGCTCGTCTGCGGCGTACACGCAGCACCTGACGTTCTCCCGGGTCCACGCCCGCTCCGTGTGGGGCGTCCCATCCCCCACGACCGTCACCGCAGGGCCATCCATCGGAGACCACCCGTCCGGCAGTTCAGCCCGGACCGGGCCAGCGATTTGACCGCGGAGAGCCTGGCGGATCATCAGCGGGGCATCCTGCTGCACAAGCACCAGGCATCACCTACCCCTCGGATAGCGGTGCACATCGGCACCCTCCTCGGCAGCAGACCGAGTGAGAGTGCCGTGCTTCGCCTGAATCGCCAGCCCATTCGGCTCCGTCAGGGCAACCATGGCCACCGGCCGGCCATTGCGGTCCACCAGGTTCTCCGAATTCGCAGACGCGATCTCGGCAGGCACCCGGCCCGCAATATTCCGGCCCGCAGCGTAGACGGTCTGATCCAGCATCCCGAAGATCGCACGAGCTCCCTCCGGGGTGATGCGGACCGTCGCACCATTGCGCTTCGCCATCAGCCCTCACCTCGCTTCGCGATGAAGACGACAGACGGGCGATGCCGGGCCAGTACCGGGCGCCGATACATCGACCAGTTATGCGGTGGCTCCGACACGCGGAACAGCACGCCCCGGATCCACACCTCAGACCTGGCGGTGACTCGAGTGCCGGCCGGGGCGAACACGCGCAGTTCGGTGAACGTCCCGTCCTTGTCCCGGGCCACGTCCTCATCGAGGACCAGTGGCTGCACCCGGCACGTCACCGTCACCGGATCACCACCGCCGACGAGGTTCCCGTCATCGTCCGTGGTCGGCCGATCCTGAATCGTCACCGGCTCGAAAGCTCCGTTCATCGAAGCCTCCGCTCCGGCCACCGCCACGGAGCAGGGAACCTGCCGGACGGCAACGCCGACACGCCGAGCCCCAGTTCCTTCCGGTGGGCGTTCGTCAGGATCAGTCGTCCGAACGACACCATCACCGGGAGATCCGTCCGCAGTGTCCGGGAATCCGACTCGGCACCCGTCGTGGACGACGCCGAAGCATCACCCACGTTCGGGCCGATGATCACCGCAGCAGCCACCATGTCCCGGATCACCCGGGCCGCAGCATGCTCCACCCACGGGATCTTTGACTCCACGTCGAAGTCACGACCCTCGCGGGCGAACGCGTCCCGAATGATCTCCTCGGCATCGCCGATGAGGAGTTCCGCCCGGGCCGCTTCCTCCGGCGGGATCGGCGTCGGCAGGCGACTGGTCACGTCAGTCAGTGAGACAAGCATCGTGCCTCCCTCCTGGCTCACCGCAGCGCGGCGATGAGATCCTTCTTCGACATGCCCTTCGGGTCGACGCCCCGGGCGACCGCATACGTCCGCCACGAGTCAATGCTTGCGGCCTTAGCGGGCCGCTTCACCGACGGACAATCCGGCGCCGGAGCATCCGACACAGCGTGCTTCGGCTCCGGGGCAGGGGCAGGCGTCGGCTCCGGAGCGGGCTGCAGATCAGCGTCCACAGCGATGCCAGACCGCAGCAGCCAGTCCCGCTTCGGATGATCCTCAGGGATCTGGTCACCAGGCCGGTACCAGACCGTCCGTCCGTCTTCCCGAGAGGGCCAGGCGATCCGGGCGGTCAGGCTCACTTCTCGATCCCGGTGAGCTTCACGACCGCCAGCGGGTTATCCACGGCGAGGACGCGGTGCCGGAAGGCATCGACACGCCAGGACTGGTTCGGGCCACCGTAGGTCTGCTCCCCACCCTCGCTGTAGAGCGGGGTGAGGGTGAGAGGCTGCGCCTCGGACACGAAGCCGGCGACACCGGACTCCATGATCATCACGTCACCCTCAGGGATCCACGGGCTGGTGACCACGCGGAGACCAGCGAGGGTGGCGGGCTGGATGCCCTGGTAGATCGGGTTCTCGATCGCGGCGTTGCCGTTGTAGAACTTCTGCACGTTCTCGGAGAACAGGGCGAGGTCCAGGGTCGCGTCGTTCAGGACGATGATGTCCGGCTTGTAGCCCATCAGCGCCTGCTCATCGTCCGGGGACTTCGCCGTGGAGATGAGGCGCTTCGCCTGGCGGATGTCCCGCATCGGGTCAGCGTCGGCGGACTCCCAGTCGGAGGCCACGGCGAGCTTCTGCACGTCGGCGGCGTCGAACGCCTTGAGGGACGCCTCGACACCGTTCTTGACCATGGTGTTCTGCAGAGCGGTGGTCTGCTTGGTGAGCATGTCGATCTTGTTGAAGCGGCGTATCTCCCAGGAGACGCGGATCGCGAGGGCTTCCTTCGCGCCGACGATCTTGTTGAGCTTGCCGCGGTTCAGGTCAGAGACCGGGATCTCAGCGAACTCGGCGACGTTCTCCGCGTCGTCGTTGAGGTACGGGCTCGCAGCCTCGCGGTAGGCGACGACACCGTCGTTGCTGCCGCCGTTGCGGAACAGGGCTGCCTCGAGGAAGGCTCCGTCGAGGTTCTCGAGGACTCGCTCCGGGATGAAGGTGGGGTCCTTGATGGCCTCATCGACGGTGATCGTATCGCCGCCGAAGGCCGAAGTGAGATGGTTAGCCATTCTGGCTGTCCTCCTTATGAGGGGGTTTGGGTATGCGAAAACCCCCGCCCCTCACGAGGAGGGTGGGGGTTGTTCAGTGCAGGTTGGGGCCGGTGAGGCCCGCTACCCCAATGTCAGGGGCAGCGGGCCGCCTATTCCCCCTCAGCCGCTCCGCCACCGTTGTCGGCAGCGCCGCCAGCGAGGACAGACGGGTGGAACAGGTGCACACGCACCAGGCCACCCTCCGTGGCGGAAGCGGCGACGCCGACCTTCACGGAACCGGACTTCGCGACCTCGCCACCGTCAGCGGCGAACACGTCACCGTCGAGGGTGAAGTCATCCTTCGTGGCGATCTTCACGACACGCTGCGAGGTCTGAACCCGGACGAAGCGGGGAAGACCGTGGTTGAGGACGTTGTCCTCCGGGGTGCCCTCCGGCTCGGCGGACTCAGTGACCGCGCCGGCCGGGAAAGTGCCCTTGTCGTTGTGCTGGACCTTGCCGTCCACCGTCTTGACGAGGTGGAACTTCTCCACCAGTGCGCCCGCCTCGCGGGTCAGGTCACCAGTGCGGAAAGTGGGGTTGGACATAATGTCCCTCCGTTTCGTTGTTGGTTAGAGCCGCGGCTTCGGGAAGAGGTTCGCCCGGGCCGCACGGTCACGCAGTGAAGCGTGAGCGGCGGTCTCGGTGTCCTCGCGGTCCTGGCCGTGGCCGATCTCCCGGACGGGGATGGTGTTCTTCGGGTTGGATCCGAAGTTCTTCCGGGCGGCCTCCGGGTCGCGGTGCATCTCCTTGATGGCCTTGGACCGGAGGGCGACGTTGATACGGCCGTCCTTGATCCACTGGTCCACCTCGGCGACGCGCTCGGCCTCCTGAGCCTTGTTGTAGGCTTCGGCGCCGAGTGCGGCTGCTCGCTGCAGCTCGTTGAACGTGTCCCGGTCCAGGGTCACCCGATCCGGCTCAGGGTTCGGCTCAGAAGGCTCCTCGGAACCCTCATCGGATGCGGCCTTGACGGTCACCGTGACCGACAGTTCCAGCGGCTCATCGCCACCGGAGACAGCCACCGTGAAGTCTGCCGAATCGCCAGGGTCGACCGAAGACGGGGCAGTCACCGTGAGCGTGCCGGTGGTCTCATCGACCTCCGCATCCCACTCCTCCGGCGACTCCGTCAGCTCGAAGGTGACACCCTCGGGAACTTCGCCCTCCGGTTCGACCGTGACCTGCCCGGTCGGTACAACGTCGATGTCCTCCGGGTAGGTGAGGTCCACAACGTTCGTGACCTTCAGTTCCTCGTTCTTCACCTCGCGGGCGAGAGCCGCCCGGATGGTGTTCTCGTCCAGCCCGGTTTCCCGGGCCAGGTCAGCAAGCGCACTCATGCGCTCCTCCTTCCGCCCCGCAGGGCTGTTGACAGTGGGCGCCGGGGCAGCCCGGCGACCCGCGTACCGGAACGATGCGAGGACCGGTGACCGGCCCAGCGCCGCGGGACGCTTCTCCGCGTCCTGCTTCCGGCCGTCCTCCACCGCATCCGCCAGACCGGCGTCCACGGCCTCCTGAGCGGAGAACCATGTCTCCGCCTTCATCTGGTCGCGCCACTCCCCCGGATCCCCGCCGGCCTTCTCGGCGTAGATCGAGGCGAGGTTCGCGGAGATGCGGTCCAGGTCCGTGATCGCCTTCTGCATCTCGTCCGCGTTCCCACCGACGAAGCTCATGGCCTCGTGGATCATGATCTCGGCAGTCGGTCGGACGATGACTCGGTCCGCACCGCCCACGGCGATGAACGACGCCGCCGAAGCAGCCAGCCCCTCGACCACCGCGGTGACCACCCCATCGTGAGCACGCAGAGCGTTCATGATGGCGAGACCCTGATAGACATCCCCACCAGGGGAGTTCACCCGGATGGTGAGGTCACCGTCAGCATCCGTGATGTCACGGACCACCTGGTCGGCCTGCACCTCCCAGCCGATCTCCCCGTAGATCAGCAGGTCACTCATCCTGCACCTCCTCCCCCGGCGGCTCGCCGGGATCATCACCAGTAGCTTCCGCCGCCTCCGCAGCAGCCTTCTCCGCCTCAGCGTCAGACAGCTTCGGATCACGGACCGTCACCGGCTCCTTGCCGGTGTGCTTCACCGGATCAAGACCCACAGCAAGAAGCGCCGCCTCGGGGTCGAACCCCGCACGGATAAGTGCAGTCGCAGCGGTCACGAGCTTGTTCATCTCGTCAGGGTCCATCGACTTCTTCTTGTCATCCGGCGGCGGGGTCGACCCATCCTTCACCGCCTCCTTCAGCGGTCGCTTAGCCGGCAGGGAGAACGTCCGTCGGATGTGCTCCTCGAGATCCTTGTCAGACTGGATCACCGGCTTGTCACCACTCGTCAGCTTCGAAAGATCATCCGCCGTCAGCTCCTTCTTGCTGGCGATCGGATCCACCACAACCCGCGGGGCGACACCCTCATACCCGGGGAACGCCATGTCCACCAGATCCTCCACCACATGCTGGGTGGCAGTGTCCGCGATCCAATCCGCGATGGTCTGCAGGGACTGGATGAACAGATCCGACTGCGTCTCCGCGAGCGCGTAGGAACCACCCTTGCCCTCTAGGTTCAGGAAGTGCGCCAGCACCGCCTTAGCCATCTGCGAATCGTGGTAAGCAATAGCCTCCCGCGGGCTGACGAGCTGACCAGACACGCCCTGAATGTTCAGCTTCGCCCCAGCCGGGACGGCGCCACCAGCGAACTGCCCGGCGCGGATCCCCTCCGCGAGTTTCTGCCCGCGCTTCAGATCCGACTCCGGGTCGTTCGTCAGCTGGGAACCCTCATAGATCGGGACGCCCATGCCGTTGCGCTCGAGAACCTGCGCCTCAAGCCTGAGCATCTGGTCACGCAGTCGCCAATGCTTGTACGCCGGTCTCAGTACTGACGTGCCGGTCCACGAGGTGTCCGTCGGCGAGTGGACGTACGCCACCAGTCGATCCACGGGGATCACCACAGCCGACGCCCGCGCCTTCCCCACCGACACACCCGGCTGCTCGATCGACTCGAGACCACCATCGACAGCGACGTTGACCTTCGACAGACTGCCCGGGAACCGCGGTGCCAACTTCCTCAGATGCATCCGCCCATCCGAACCCGGCGTATACACCTGCTCGAAGAACATGCACCCGTACTGCAGAGCAAGAAGCACCTGCTGCAGATGCTCCGACCACGACACCCGACCACGCCGCCGACCCACCGGCTCATGCGGATCCTCACCCAACACCGGCAGACGAAGATCATCCGCCACCAGGGCCACAACCTCAGGCGGCGCCCCATTCGGATCCAGCCGCCAGTCCGCACGCTGAATCGGAAGATCAATCGCCTTCAGGATCGACGTGACCTGAGCATCCTCCCGGCCCATCTTCGCGAATACCTCAGTGGACCGGGGGAACCGAAGATCCCAGTTGTCCTCCGCCGTCCTACCGGCAGGCGATGACAGTGCGTGCCCGATCTCCGAGTCCACTGTCTGCACGAGATCAGAAGGCGAGTGCCGATGCTGCTGCCGCGACTGGCGCGGCCGAAACGGATTCCACATGCCCCACGAACCTCCTCGTCATCTTCACATCACCCGGATCATCCGGGATGCCGAACTCAGTCAGCCCCCACGCCGCGAACGCCGCCGCGACAAGCACAGACACGACCGGATGCACTTCCTTGAACGCCCGCCCCCGCTCAGTACCAGGCCGGAACTCAGCAACCTCCGCAGCCTCCACCCACCGCGGATCAGCATCATGCGTCAGCGACCCCTCAGCGAACAGGGCCATCAGCAGCTCAGTCGCCGCCACCACCTTCGGCCACGACAAGCACTCCGGCTCGATCTCCGCCTTCTCCAACGGGTCGATGATCGTCGACGCCGGCCCCTTCGGATCCAGCACCACCGCACACGGATCAACCGCATCCACCGTCGCCTTCACCGCAGCGACAACCGCCTGCCGGTCGAACTCCTCCACCGGCCCCAGAGACAGGTGCACGCCACGATCAGTGCGCACCGCAAGGACCAGGGCAACACCCTCACCCGCCGGGGCGACCGCCGCACCCAAGCACGCCGGCACACCCTGAATCGGATACGACGCCGCAGCATCCCGCCACCGGTCCGGGTCGATGACGTAGGCCCGCTCCTCGTCGTCAGAATCACGAGGCACCCACCTACCGGCGCCCAGGGACTCGACCGTGAAGACGTTGCGCAGCTCCTCCGACTTCGCCGCCGACTTCGCAGACGCCTCAATCTCCCCCAGCTGCACGCCAGGGCCATGGTCCACCAGAGAAGGATTCGCGACCCGCCACACCTCCGGGTCCATCGGGTCCCCATCCTCCGGCATCGACCACTCCTTGAACAGGAGCCCCGAATCACCGTCGATCCCCGACCACCGCTTCGCCGAGAAGATCGCACCGTGCATGTGCTCCCACCGGTTCACCGGAGAGGAGATGAACACCTTCTGCGCGTTCTCCACCGCCGCGGTCGTTGAGTTCATCGCCGCGAACACCTCGGTCGGCAGGTCGTAGCACTCGTCGAAAATGAGCAGGTCGATCGTCCGACCACGGCCCGTCTTCTTCGTCCTCGTTCGGAACACGACCGACTGCCCCGAGGGGAAGTGCAGCGCCTCCTTGCCGTTGGACTTCATTATCTCCGGCTCACCCGTGAAATCATCCGCCCACCACGACATCAGGTCAGGGTTCTCGCTGATGATGTCCCACAGTCGCTGCATCGCATCCAACGCAGTCTCCATCAGGTGCGCCGTGTGGTAGATCAGCCGCTCACCGAACAAGAAGATGCCCGCGAGCTCGCGGGCCACCAGGACCTCGCCCTTGCCGTTCTGCCGGGCGACGACCACCGCAACCTCACGCGCCGACCACAGGCCCGTGTCCGGGTCCGTGCGGCACATGTCCCGCAGCAGGCTCTCCTGCCACGGGTACAGGGTCAGCCCGCAGAACTTCGCGAAGTCGACAGCCTGGTCACCGCGGGCAGTGTCACCGTCAGGGACAGACGACAGTCGAGGTTCCTGCACTCCGAGAAGCACACGACCACCTCCCCCTACTGCACGGCCCGCAGGCCCTCGAACTTCTGCCGGCCAGACGCCGCCTTCTGCTTCTTCTGCTCGCCGAACAAGTCCGGCCGGGCAGTCACCCACCGGGCCAGTTCCTGCGACGCCTTCTGCTCCACCGCCACAGCCGGATGCGGGCGAGGAACGTCGCCGTCGAGGAAGGTGATTCCCTCCGCATCCATCTCCGCCCGGGCTCTCTCAGCAGTGATTCGGAGAGCAGCGAACTGTCTCACCGCATCCAGATCAGCAGGAGCCATAGAGCGGCCCTCAGACAGTCTCGATACCTCGCGCTCGTAGTCATCCATCTGGACTCCTTTCAGGCTCACAGCGGCCCTCCTAGGGGTCACGGTGGCCGTTTCCTGAGGATCGGGGAGAGAGGATGCCACTCAGTGGGGCGGCGGGGCCGAGTGGCGGGGCATACCCATCCCAGATCCTGATAATCCTGAATTTTTCAAAGGATCGCGAGTTGTGCACGAGTTGTCTTTCTTCGTGCAGCACTGGTGCTACCCGAGCCAGTCCCATCCGGTGGCCGGCGGGGTTGTCTGCGGCTCCGGGGATACGTCGTCTGGTGCGGCCGGCTGGTTCAGTGGGGAGCGTTCGTCGTGTCCGTCTCGGCGGCTGCGGTTGCAGTGTCGGTGGACGAGGCGGTCGGCTTTGGAGGGGCCGTGGTGTTTCAGGTCTTTGGTGTGGTCGGCTTCGAGGGGTGCGTGGTCGAAGTTGCGGTCCGGGTCCTTGTACATGGGTTTGCCGCACCATTCGCAGGGTGTGCCGTCCACCAGGTTGTAGAGGAGGCGTTGGCGGTTGTTTCGGTGAGTCCAGTCGTATCCGCGTTGGTGTGCTTGCTTGGGCTTCGGCTTGTCCTGCTGTTCATACCACTTCGCTGCGACGGCGAGCATGTGCTTGGGTCGCTCTTGCTTGATGCGGTGCATGACGGTCTTCTTGCCCGGGTCGACGACGATGACGTCTGCGCCTTCTCGGCGGTAGCGGTCGAGGGTGGTCTGTGCCGGGGTGCTGTGGATGATCCACACGTCCATGTCGTGGGCGTGCTTCTGTGCTTCCCGGATGGCTGCGTCTCTCGCTGCCTTGGTCACTCGCTTCACCGTGGTGGTGTGCTCGTGGTTGGCTGGCTCGAGGCCGGCGAGGGTGTTCGCCAGGGCGTCGTAGTCGATGGTGATGTCGCCGGGCTGCCGATGCTCCCGGATGTAGGTGCTCTTCCCTGCGGCAGGCGGGCCGATCACGATCTTCAGTGTCATCGGCCCGTCACCTCCTAGTCGCTCACTGGCACCGCTCCGAAGTAGGGGAACCAGTAGACGGCGTGCTCTTCATCCATCGGGATGCCCTGCCCGGGTTCCATGACCCCACCCCAGTGGAACGGTAGGTCGCCCTTGCGGAAGGCTCCGCCGAACTGCGTCTCGTAGATAGTGCAGTCGGGGTGCTGTTCCCAGAAGCTGTCGAGGCTGTCCTTGTTTCGGATGATCTCGAGGCGGTGCGTTCCGGCAGCGACCAAGGCGTTCGGGTCCGCGGCAGATCGTGCCTGCCGGTCTTTCCAGTCATCGCGGACTCGCGGCGTCACTTCGTAGAACATTGTGAAGGCCGGCTGCGCGGAGAGCCTTTCGTCGTCCACGCTTCCCTCGATGTCCCATGTCCTGATGTCGATCCGTTCTGCGAGGACCGGATCGTCGTGCTTGTGGATTGGGTAGTGGATCTTCTTCGCCACTTATTCTCCTGTCGATTCTGCGGGGCTGGATTGCCCTGCGTGTCTGACATTAGAGGGTGGGTCGCGTTGTCTAGAGGGTCTGTGTGGTTCGTCCCGGTGTTGGTCCGGGCTGTCGCAGCGTCAGGGTCCGACAGGAGGGGGGTGCCACTGTAGTGGCTGCTGCGGTGGTCACTGGACCACGAACCGAGGTGTGACCCGAACCTTCTGAACCCTCGGGTACGGCGGGATGAATGACACCCCTGTCAGATAGAATGCTGTGAGCACTCAGTACCCTGCCGGGGTTACTGTGTGCGCCTTCTCGAAGCGGTGACCTCGTGTGGTCTCCACCGCCAGTGGGGGCCGACGGGGTTTTCATCCACCCTTGAGGGCCCACCTCCATTGTGGAGAGGAGGTGAGATCGCAGGTGGCAGGATCTTGTTCATGCAAGGAGAAGACCCGCACCGTGAAGAGTGAGTTCACAGTGCGGGTCCTGGCGGGAACGGTGTCCAAATTGCTTGTGGAGGCTTTTCACAAGCTTTGGGACTGGGCATCGTTCTAGCGGTCTCGGAAGCGTCGCATCTACTTGGCGGTTGGTGCGGCGCTTCTACCTTTTTGATGACGGGCTGCGGAGGCTCGTCGTAGTCGATGTTACCTATCGGCCTCGCTGATTGCGAAAGTTTGCTCACGTCGTGTGGTGGCCGGTGCGGATCTGCGTCGGCGGGGGCGTCTCCCAACTCCCCGTCGCCGGCGCGTCACCGGACGAGTCACCACAACATCCCGAAAGGGCCCCGGTCGTGTCACCGCCAGATGTGCGGCCGGGGTTGGCGCACGCAAAAACCCCGGTCGGTCTCCTTGATTGGAGTCCGCCGGGGTCGCGTAGCGCTAAGGCGATTGTACATCACGTCTGGACATTTTGGGTAATCTACCCGCTGACCTTGCGGTTCTTGTATTTCACCTGGCTGGTCTTGTACTGCTTCACGCCTGCGACGGTCCACGACTCGACGTGGTTTCGTTGGCACCACTTCTGCACGCCGGCTGGGGTACGTCCGGTGGCTTTGGCGATCTCGTCGGCGGTGGCGAAGTCCGGAAGTAGGGGCCGGTCTGGTTCTACTGGGTGGAGGCGGGCGGCGAGTTCTGCGGTGAGGTCGGTGAGTTCGTCGGTGCAGTCCTGCGCCCAGTCTTGTGCGAGGAGGGTTTCGCGGTGGCGTGAGAGCCAGGCGACGAGGATGTTCACGCGGGCGCCGGCGGGGTATCCGGTGAGGTGTGCGGTGGCGGCGAGGTTCTGGCACCAGCCGCGGATGCGGGGTTCCACGTCGGTGACGATGTAGTCGAGGTCTGCGATGGGGACGGGGGGCTTGCTCTTGCCTCCCTTCGGTGCCGCGCCCTCGTTGCCGCTGTAGCTGGCGGCGGGGAGGGCACTGTCGTCGAGGTCGTCGAGGAGTGTTCCGGTGAGGTCCGCGAGGCGCCGGAGCAGGATCCGGAGATCGTCTGGGGTCATTCGAATCCTGCCTTCCGATTGAGAAGTGCGGCCGCCTGGTTGAGGTCAGTGCTGCCGTCGATGACAGTGTTCTGGTAGTTGCCCCCGGGGTCTTCGGTGTACATGTCGCCGTCGGACTCGTACAGGGCTTCGATGATGTCTGATGGGGTGATGGGTCGTGTCACAGTGCTCCTTCCTCTGCTGCGATGCGGATGGTTTCTGCGAGGCGGTGTGAGGTCCGGTTGGGCAGCGGGAATCCCTGCGTCCGGGTCCACGTGTGGATCAACTCGGCGAGGGGGTCGCCGCAGTGGCAGGGCGTCATGCTGCACGCGGGGCACACCACTCCACCAGGCCTGCCCTTGGGTTGTGGGGCTGGCGGGCCAGCGTGGCAGCGGATCGTGGCACCACCGGGCGGCGGCGGGTCGGGGATCACTGCTGCTCCGCCCATGCTGCTGCGGAGAGGAGCGCGGCGGCGAGGGCGCGGGCTTCCGCCGGTTCGTAGCCGGAGGTGTCGCCCCAGATGCGGACGGTGCCGTAGCGGCTGACGCTCACCGCATGGTGCTCGTTGTTCGGCATCTCCCACTCGGGGATACTCCGGTCGGTCGGCTCCGGCAGGTCGGGCGCGAGGAGTCCGGCGTCCGCGAGAGCCTGGGGAATCTCGTGAGGGAAGTTGACGTATTCGGCGGTTACCTCTGCTGCCCGTTCGATGTTGCTCACTTCGTCTCCTCCGGGGTCCACAGCACCGTGGCGGGGAGGACTGGCCGATCGACGGGGAAGTCCTCATCGACCCCGGTGCTGATCCACACCAACCCCTTGCTGCGGTGCCGGTAGCGCTCGCAGACCAGTTCTCCCTTGGCTCGAACCACCGTGCCCTCCGGCAGTGCGTTGAGTTCCCCCCGGGTGGTGATCTGGCGGGGCGCGGGCATGAGGCGAGACACGAGGGTGATGCGTTCGTCTCCGACTGGCAGGGCTGTCCCGTGGGTGCTGCGGTAACAGCACCAGCCTGTCCCGTTGGTGCTGAATCCGACAGTCGGTTCGATTTGGTCAACCTTCACGATCCACGCCTGTCCCTCGGGCACGTCGGCGGGGGCAGGGAGGGGGTCACCCTGCTGGTCGGGGGCAACATTTTCCTCCCGTGCAACAGTTGCGGGGCGCGTCATTGACCCGTCATTGAGGGTCGGTGAGGGGTCAGTGACGCGCTCGGCGGTGAGTCGTTCCACCTCGGCGCGGGCTTCCGCGAGGTCGTGCTCCACACGGTCAGCGATGTCATCCAACCGCCACGCCGCCCTCGATGACATGCCGTAGTTGTCTGCCACGTCTCGCAGTTCTTCCGCGAGGGTTGGTTCCGGGGCTTCCACGGTGGCGAGGATGACGCGGGCGGCGGCATCGGCTCCGCCGCGTGCCATCGAGCCTTCTGCCCATGCGAGGGCTTTACACAGGTCCTGGTCGGTGATGTCAGTCATTGGGGGTCTCCTTAATTGCTCCCCATTCAAAGAGCGTGTCAATGATTCCGCCTGCATAATCCGGGCTAATTCCGAATCGCATGAGCAGTTTTTCCATCTCGGTGATGAGGTCACCAGGGATCATTCAGATGCTCCGATCGTGTGGCCGCGCCACCAGAATGCGGCACCGACCAGCATCAGGGAGCAGAGGGCGGGGAATGGATCTGCACCTTCCGCTTTGAGGATTAGCGTCGCCACGGCCATGGCAATGACCATCGAGAGTGACGTGAAGAGGTCTTTCCCTGCGCTCATTCCGCCACCTCCACGGGTCCGACCAGTCGGCGGACAAGGCGCTCACCATCACGCGAGATATAGCCCTCGTATAGTGAGTCGTCGTCATTCCATTCCTCGCACGGGTACCAGTAGTCCCCGCTCCACTCTTCAATTCGATACTCCCACCGCATCCCGGCGATGGTCTGCGCCAGGGCCGGGGCGGCGGCGATCAGGCCCGTGTCAGCCTGCGCCCGCTCCTCCGAGCACGCAGGTTCGGCGGTCATGATGTGGTGCCGGTCGGTGGGGCCAGCGGAGACGACGACGGCGATCGGCGTCCCGTCCCGGTCGCGGCGCTTCTTCCACGGTCCGGGGGTTGCCCCGTCGAGGAGGGTCTGTGCCTGGTCTGGGGTGATCACGCTTCCTCCTCCTCGACGCCGGCGGCGCGATACGCCTCATCGTCCGGATGGTCGGCGGTCTCCACGGCCTGCACCATCCCCAGGGCGATCCGGGTGGCGAGGGCCATGTCCATGCACTCGCGGCGCACGGAGACGAGGACGTACTGGTCGGTGACAGCGATTCCGGCCTTGTTCCCGTCGGGGATGGGGGCAGCGTGCGGCGGGGTGCTCATGCTCGGTCCTTTCGGTTGTGGCCTGCGAGCCATCGGGCGATTCGGGCGCGCCACCGGGGCGGGCGGCGCAGCGGGCGCGTGTGCGGTGTGCGGGTCATTCGGTGTCCTCCTCACAGTCGGGGCACCGGTAGCCCTCCCAGGGGTTGCCGGCCATTTCCATGCCGCAGGTGTCACAGGCGGGCGCGGGCTCATCACAGCGGCGGCAGTGGCAGGTGCGGGGCTCGCCCGGTTCGGGGATCCTCATGCTGTCTCCATTCGTGCCTTGAGTTTCTTCCGGCGGTTCTTCACGGCCTCCGTGGTCCGGCCGAGGAGTAGGGCGACCTCGCGGGTAGTACGGCCAGGGTGCAGGACGAGGGCGTCCTCCTCCGGGAACCAGGCGCTGCCAGTACGGTCGGCGGTCTGCTGGGTGGCCTGCAGGCCGTTCGCGGTCGAGTGTCGGGCGGTCATGCGGGCCTCGCTTCCACCGCGGTGGCATGGTCGAGGTAGCCGGAGTATCCAATCCCCAACACGTCGATGGCCTTGTGGATCGCACCCTCGCTCGTCGCGGCGGGGACAGTGACGGTCAGGGTCACCTCCCAATCGCGGAAGCGGCCGTCGTGGTAGCGGTCAGGCATGGTTCACCCACCCGCCATCCATCGGGGACACTTCGCCCTGCATGCCGAGGGTGAGGATCAGGCGGTCCAGATCATCGACGTGCATGGTGGGGCGCCTGCCGCTGCAGATGTTCTGCACCTTGGATTCGGTGAGGCGGGTCTGTGCCGCAACGATCTGCACCCCCGGCCCACCGGCGGCGCCGGAGCAGTGCCCCTCCCCCATGCGGATCTCCCGGTCCACCATCCGACGGATCCGGTCACGGACCGCGGTGGGGATGTACACGAAGTCGATGGGGGTGCTCATGCGGCACCACCGTCCGCCAGCCACTGGTCGAGGTCATGCTTCGACCGGGTGCCGACCTTCGGCACAGGGCCGGGCGTCGTCCGGTCCGGGACGTTCGGGGCGAGGTTCTTCCCCCGGGCACGACACGGCAGGCACAGGTCACCCTGGTCGGCCGGGTAGGTGGTGCTGGTCTTCCGGCCGCACCGCTCACAGGTGATGTGGCGGCGCGGGCGACTGATCTTCCTGCTCATGCCTCCTCCCCTGCGAGAGCATCATCCACAGCGTGGAGAGCGAGAGTCAGCCCACCATCGGCGAGGATCGTCGCAGCCCAGTGCACAGCGTCCAGGACCTCCGCACTGGCGAAGTCGTCGATGAGTCGGTCCACGATGTCGGGGCGTTCCCCGATCCACACGCGGTCCGCGTGCTGGAGGTACCAGCGTGCCTTCTCAAGGTCTTTGCGGCGGTTTCCCTTCTGGTCGCAGCGCCAGAGGTACTTGAGGGCGTTGCCGGCGTCGAAGGTCATGTGGCGGGCGATGTCGTGGCACTCCATCGTGAAGACGGGGTGCTCGGTGTAGTGGGGTGGGTGGTTGACCATGTCGGTCATGAGTCGGTCCTTTCGTCGGTGTCCACGAGGAGCCACATGGCGGGCCCCTCGTCGGTCGGTGGGTGGATGCGGGGCATGAGCTTCGTCATGAACTCGCTGGTGTCGTCCGGGACGACGCTGGCGTCAACCAGCCCGTCCCACAGGGGCTTTGCCGAGGCAATGAGGTTGTCTTCGTCGCGGCGGCGGTGGTCCGGCGCCCGGTAATGCAACCGGGTCGTGATGTGGTCGCACGGTGGGATCCGCATGGCGACGGCGAGGTCTGCGGCTTCCTTCCGCAGGGCGGCGCGGTGCGGGCTGGACTTTGTCCAGTGGAGGCGTTGGTTGAGGGTCAGGGGAGGCTTGTCGTAGGACAGGTCAAGCCGGTACAGGGTCACAGGGGGATCTCCATCTGCTGGTCGAGTGACCAGTCGTCGAGGGTGGGGTCTAGGCGGGCGGCGACGATGCGGCCCTGGTCGGTGAGCACCCAGCGGTCGCACCGGTCGCAGGTGGTCTCGGTGCAGACGTGGCCGCGCTTGTCGTGGCACGCGGGCAGGACGAGGCCTTTGGCGACCAGGTCGCTGGCCAGCCACGGGCGGTCGGTGGTGCCCGTGCGGGCGATGGTGAGCAGACACCGACGATCCATCGGCAGCAACACCGGATCAGTCATGCCAGCAGCCCGTAGAGGTCGAGGTTGAGGATCCCCAGGCGGCAGCAGATCAGGTCGATCTCCTGCGGGGTGACCATCGTGACGGACCCCCGCCGGCGGTTCGGCGCCCCCATGATCGTTTCGATGCGGGCGAGCGACAGGCCCGTCATCTCCGCGATCGGGTCGACCGGTGGCCGGCAACTGCTGATGTTGGTGGTGTTCCGCCACTGCTCCGGGAACTCGGTGAAGCGCCGCTGACGGAGGTCCTCGGCTTCGCGCCACATTCCGTCCCGCAGCCAGGCGGGCACCGGGATGGGGTCGACATCTGGTTCCGGGAGCGCGTGGGTGCGGCACCAGAGTTTCTGCAGGCGGCGTGTGGTCTCCGCGCTGCACCCGTTCTTGTCGTGGCCGGTGGCGGCTTTACTGATCGCCGACTTCGTGGTGTGGATCGCGTCCGCGATGCTCTTCTGCCGCCAGCCCTCGGTCTTCAGGTGGTGGATGATGGTCTGCCCGTCTGCGGCGGCGACAGTCCAGGGGTCTGGGGTGGTCATGCTGCGGTCCTGGCCTTCCTCCGGAAGTGGTACTCGTCCGGGTTGTCGGGGTCGTCCCAGTCCGCCGGCAGCGCCCACATCTTGGTCGCGACCTTGGATGACGGCGGGGCGATGACCTCCTGGTGCGCGTCGAAGAACTCTCGGGTACGGGCCGCGAGGGCAACAGGGACGGGGGCGTCGAGGAGGTGGTCCTGGCTGGTCCGGTTGATGATCGTCTGCCCGGTGACGGCGAGCGCTGCGGCGAGGTCCTTCACCTGCCATCCGGCGGTGCGGAGGGCCTGCAAGCGGCGGACGGTGCCGATCGAGGGGACGAGCATCCGCATGTCCGGGGTGGCGCGCATCAGGCGGTGGTGGCGACTGCGGGTGACGAGCTGCTGGCGTCCGTCGAGGATGCGCCACACGGTGCCTGCTCCGACACCACATCCGGCGGCGATGCCGTCGATGGTCGCACCCTGGCTGGTGACGGTGCGGAGGTGGTCGCGGACCCGGTCGGCGGGGATTCTCGTGTCGAAGGTTCCGGCGGCGTGGGCGTGCTGGTAGCAGAGGCCGTGAGCGTTGGCGCTGTGGAACGCTGTCCGGGAGCAGCCCGGGCGGGCACACTTTCTGCCTGCGGTAGTCACGCTGACACCCCCGTTGACCCGAACCCTGCGGCGCTGCGGATGGTGCCATCCGGGAGCGTGTCGCCGATGTCGAGGACACTGTGCGGCACCTGCTTGATGACCAACTGCGCGATCCTGTCGCCCTCCTCCCACGCCCACGGGGTTTCGGGGTCGAGGTTGATGGCGATGACGCAGATCTCGCCGTGATATCCGGCGTCGATGGTGCCGGGGGTGTTGAGGACGGTGATGCCGTGGTGGAGTGCGAGTCCGGAGCGGGGGCGGACCTGTGCTTCCCACCCGGTGGGGAGGGCGAGTTTCAGGCCGGTGGGGATCAGCGCCCGGCGCCCGTGTTCGAGCACTCCGGGTTCCGCAGCGCGGAGGTCGATGCCGGCGTCACCGGGGTGCGCCTTGGTAGGTCGGAGGTGGGGGTGGGTGATGGTTGCGGGGATTCGCATGGCGGTTGTCCTTTCTGGGTGGCCGTAACGGCCACCAGGAGGGCCGCACAGCGACGTTGGGGTGTTGGGTGAGGGATTGTGTGAGCGAGGGTGAGTCAGGGTCTAGAAGGGCGGGTTCTGGTCGGCGCCCGGGAACCCACCCGACTGCGGAGCCGAGCTCCACACATCACCGCCCTGCTGCGACTGCCCGCCGAAGTTCCCGCCGCCCTGCTGCGACCGCGGCACCGGCAGCGACACCGACTCCACGAACATCGACCAGTCATCCTTCGGCCCCTGGTTCGACTGCCACATGAAGTGATCCAGACTGCCGGTCACGTTCACTCGGTCCACACCACCCATCACCGCGGCATGCAGGTTCTCCGCGTCGAAGCCGAACACCCGGCAGGTGATGAACTTCGTCGGCCCGTACTCCCGCTGCCCCGCCGGGTCCTTCCGCGACGAGGACTCCATCACGGTGAACTGGGCGTAGGTCTTGCCGGTCTTGCTGGTCTTCAGTTCGACGGGCGGGTTCCCGTTCTTCGGGGTGTTGATCTTCACGTTCTTGAGCTCTGCACGCATGTCAGGCTCCTTTCCCCCCGGCACTCCGGCCGGGAATGAGTGAAGCCCCGGCGCCGATCGCCAGGGCTTCGATGGTTGATGGTGCGGCTTGCCTACCCGCGAGGCACGAGATCCATGAACCTCGAGTAGTGCAACTGGTGTGCAGCACGAACCGCGCCGTACACACCGGTCCGGTTCTTCGCCACGATGAAGTCCACCTCCCCCGCCCGCTCGTGATCTCGGTTCTCTGCATCGGGTCGGTGTACGAAGATCACGATGTCCGCGTCCTCCTCGAGAGTTCCGGAGTCCCGGAGGTCATACAGGTGGGGCCGGGCATCGTCGCCTCGTTCCTCAATGCCTCGGGACAATCCAGCAGTGACAACCACCGGCACATCGAGTTCCCCAGCCAGGTGCTTGAGGTTGCGAGACATCGTTGCCACGTCCTCGTACCGCGAGCTCGCAGGTTCACCAGAGGTGAGGAGGTTCAGTCCGTCCACAACGACAAGGCCGAGACCATGGTCAGCGCGGATCCGCCGGGCTTCACCAGCCACATCGGCCAGGGTCCGGGCAGAGTCCTCGATGAAGATCGGCGCATCTGAGATCGGGGCGACATGGACAGTGAGCTTTTCCCACTGCTCGTCTGTCATCCGGCCGGAGCGGATCCCGGCAAGCGGCACGGTTGCTTCAGCTGCGAAGAGGCGCATGGTGATCTCGTCCTCGCTCTGCTCCGCGCTGGCGAAGATCACTGGCCGGTCGTCACGGAGTGCGGTTCGGCGGATCATGTCGAGCACGAGGGTGGTTTTCCCGTGCCCGGTGCGTCCGCTGACGACGGTGAGCTGCCCGGGGGCAAGTCCGCCGGTGAGGATCTGGTCGAGGTCCTCGTGTCCGGTGCGCTTGTAGAAGGGGTTCCCCCCTGAGTGGCCACCAATGGTGTCCATCGTGAAGTCGAAGTCGAGTGCTTGCCCGATCTGGGTTGCAGTCATTGTGATTCCTGTTCGTCGTTGTCGCGAGCGTTCAGCACCCGCGCCCAATGTGGCCTTCTCAGTATCCCTGCATCACCGACGCAGAGCTCGCCAGGTTTCGCCCCGCACCCGTGATGGATGCCCCCGCCGGACTTCGGATGGGGCAAGCACGGGGCATCGATGGCTGTCCGATATGCGCCGGAGACTGGACCGTCGGTCCTCTTGGGAGTTGGCAGCGCTCGGAATGGTGTGAGCGTGGCTCGGTCTCGGGCGAGGAGTCTTGCTTCGGCGAGAATCGCTCCGAGCGGGTCTGCTGGCGGTTTCCCTCCTGCCTTCCGGTAGGCATTCGCTGCCGCGTCGCGTAGATCAGACTCCGGCAGTCGGGTC
The DNA here is from genome assembly GCA_020883555.1 of Drosophila nannoptera. Lineage (NCBI taxonomy): Eukaryota > Metazoa > Arthropoda > Insecta > Diptera > Drosophilidae > Drosophila > Drosophila nannoptera. The sequence goes on along the minus strand of JABVZY010000461.1, from coordinate 148,980 downwards.
TTCTCGAGTTCGTCGGCCCACATCTGCAGCATCTCTGGTGTGACCTCCACAGCCCGGAGGAACGCGTCCCGGGTCTGGCAGTAGTCCAGGATGCGGCCCGCGGTGCTAACTGATCTGGCGTTGACCATTTGTTGCCTCCTCGGCCATGAGTTGGTTCGCAGCGTCGAGGATGGATTGCCGGCGTTGACCCTGCTGCGACACGGGCTGCTGTGGTTCCTCCACCGGGTCGTCGTAGCGGGCCTGGTTCAGCCACGTCGCCGGATTCGGCACGAACCGCGGATTCCGCTGCTGGGTGGCGAGGAGGCCAGGAAGACGATCGAGGAGACGAGCATGGAGTTCGTCAGCGCTGAGCTTCTTGTTCGCGGCCTTCCACTTCCGGAAGGCGTCCCCCTTGCCGGTCTTCTTCGGGTAGTCCGCCCACCATGCCTCGAAGGCTGGCGGGTAGCCGGAGGATGCTGCGGCCGGTTCGGTGACGAGTGCGGCGACCTCCACCCCGGCGCCCGTCCCCCTCCGGGGGACTACAGGGGGTTGTCCTTCAGGTGTATCTCCTTCAGGTGTATATCCTTCGTGTACCTCTGAGGTGTAGGGGGTATGCACCTCAGGGTTAGGGGGGTATGCACCTGTGGGGTAGGGGGTATGCACCTCAGGGTTAGGGGGGTCGTAGATCTCGTACCCGTTGGATGTCTGCACACGGTGCTTCTCATCCCGCCGATACGCGATGCGCCCCTCCTCATCCTTGAACCGGGGAAACGTTCGGACGAGACCAGCCTTCCGCAGATCCTCAAGCGCCGTGTCCACCGGCTTCACCGATGTGAACCCCATGTCATTCGCCAGTCGCTTCCGGCCCGGGTGCGTCTTGCCGTTCGATCCGGCGTACCGCTTCAGGATCGCGTACAGGGCAATCGAGTTCGCGTTCTTCAGCGAGTCGAGAACCTCGTACGGCACCTGGGCGAACATCCGCGACTTGTCGTAGACATCGTTCACGTTTCCTCCTCTCTCATGACTCCGCGGAAGTACCGGGGCGGCCAGGACGGCTCGTCCCACCCATGCACCAACAACCCCCGCTCAAACGACCACGCCGGATGCGCCTCGATGTACTGATGACAGAACCGGCACACCAACAACCCGTTGACCAGCTCATGCTTCCCGCCGGCCGACCGCTTCTTCCGGTGATGCAGGTCCGTCCCGTACCACTGGCACTGCGGTCGCGCCTGCGGGATCATCGCCTCGCACAGGCCCTCAGCCCGTTCCCACGCAGCCTCACGAAGCCACCGGGGTGTCGGGCTCACAGCCCCTCACCTCGTCCGGCTGTGGCATACATCTGACGGACAGAGGCGCCGATACTGCGGATGGCGTCGAGTTCACGCTCGAATGCCTTCACCCGCCGGTTCACATGGCTGTACGCGACCTCCGCCACGTCCTTCGCATCCCGCTCCGCGACCGTCGCCAACTCCACCTCGGCGTCTCGGTCGGCGACCGTCTTACCCTCGGCGGCGAGTTGTGCGTGAGCCTTCGCCCGGTCGTAGACGGCGTCCGCGGCACGGTAGTCACGCAGTCTGTCGGTGACCTGCTGCACGCCCTGGGCGATGAGGTTCGACAACTCCATGATGCGACGCTCCACAGCCACCGGGTTCAGTGGTTCAGTCGGCGCCGTCATCAGTCACCACCTCCGCATCCACCGTCTCCGGCTCTTCCTCAGCACGCCGACCGCCACGCTCCGCGATGTTCTCCGCCTCCACAGCCCACCACGCGAGCTCAGACACCAGGTCCAGTTTCTGCGCCGCCTTCCACAGCTTCCGGAGTTCGCCGGCGTCGTAGATCTCATGGATCATGTCCATGAACTCCCGCTGGTCCTCGGTCAGATCCCGGTCCGGGTCGGGCTTCGGCGGCATCTTCGGCTTCGGCTTCGCCGGCGGCGGGTCCTGGTGATCCACCACGTTCGCCTGCTGCATCTCATCCGAGGTGTACAAGCCGGACAGATCCTGCGGGAACGCCTTGCGCAGCGCCAGGGCCTCCGCGCACTTCTCCAACATCAGTGCCGGCTTCGTGGACCACATCTGGTTCAGGTTCCCGTCACGCTTCCGGCCGGCATACTCCATGAACCGGGCGATCGCGGGGAACCGCATCCCGTTCCGCACGACGGTGACCTTCGCCGCGGCGGGTGGGGTGTTCCACAGCCACACGTCATGCCACTGGCCGTTCGGGTCAGCCCACAGTGTGTCCTCGTAGCCCAGCGTGCCGCCCGTGTGGTCCGTGGACCGGCGGGCGATGAGTCGGAAGCCGTCGATGCCGGTCTGGATCGTCTGCTTGCCCTGGCGGGCGATCATGTAGATCTGCCGGGCGAACGGGTCCAGGCCGGTGCGCTTGCACTGGTGGAAGAACACGGCGAGGTCGCCCGGCCCGGCATTGCTCATGCCGATGTGCTGCAGGGCTGCGACCTGACGCTGGTCGAACTCCTCCTGGTCGTCGCGGATCGCGAGTTCCTTCGTCTCGGTCACAGTGGGCCGCCTTCCTCGTTGTCGATCTCCGCGAGAATCAGCGCCCTACCATCCGGGTGATTCTTCGCCTGCTGTACCGCCCACACGACCGCGGGGAACCCCATCATCAGGAGCGCCTGGTTCTTCGTGTCGGCCTTGCACACGGCCCGGATCAGCGCCTCGATGAACCCGCCCGGGGTGTGCGCGCCCTCCGTGCCCGGCCAGAAGAAACCGAGGACCTGGCGCATGTGGTTACTGTTCACGCTCATCGTCGCTCCCCTCGATCTCCTTCTGCTCCACACCAGCAAGGGCAAGCACCCCGCCGATCTGCTCCGCAACGAACGCCTTCAGCGCCTTGTACGGCTTCGACGCCGGCACCGACACGTACCCCGGCTTCCGCTCCACCACGACACCCGGGATCTCCTCCCCCGCCTCAGCACGCTTCAGCAGAACATCCACCGCATACCCCGGAAGGGCATCGTGGACGAGGTGCGGGGCATGCTCCAGCAGGATCGGGAGGATCTCCGACGCGTCATCCGGACTGATCGTCGGCTCCACCTGATCCGGGACGAACGCGACGAGCGCATCCTTGTCCTGCACGCGGGCCTTGACGGACGGTTCCGTGTGCTTCACAGCGCCCATCGGCGACCCGTTCGCGTCCCTCGCGGTCACACTGTCCCCGGGCGGAACCATGCCCTCCAGATCGATCTTCCGTTCCGCGAGCTCCGCCTTGATCGCCGCCTCGTACGCTTTCAGTGCGACGTACTCTCGTGCGGCTTTCTGGTTGTCTTCGATGCTGGTCATGCCATCTCCTTCGTGTGGTATGCGACGTGCTCAAGAAGCGCCTTAGCCCGGGCCTTCAGCAGGGTGACGTTCCCTGCCTTCGCCGCAGCCTCCACGTCCGGCCACAGCACCGTGGTGCCGTGGTCCTGCGCCATGTTGTAGGCGGACCGCAAGAGCCGTTCTGCGGTGTTGATCCACAGTCGGCGGGCGTCCGGGTCGTCGGTGCACTGGATGCCGATGCGGCGGGCGACGGCACTGTGCTGGTATTCAGCGGCGACGAGGCGCGCTGCTGCGAGGTGTCGGTCGCTCACTGGTCGGCCTCCGGGGTTTTCAGGTGCAGCAGGTCGCGCTGGCGCTGCTCCATCCAGCGGAGCTTGTTCTTCACCGACGAGGCGGACCGGCCGACCCGCTCCCCCGCCTCCTTGGGCGTCACGCCGGAGTTCACCCAGCGCTGCACCTGAAGCGCCTCACGCTTCGTCCACGGCTTGCAGCGGGGCTCCTCCTCCGGCAGGCTGTCGATGTCCTCGAGCGGCTCCTCCGGGGCGTCCGGGGTGTTGATGCCGGACCACGGAAGCCCGGCGCCGGGCACCAGGCGGTGGGTCTGCTGCTGGCAGGTCAGTGCGGTGAGGACCTCCACAGCCTCCTCGACAGTGTCAGCGGTGATCGTGATGCTCATGAACGGTTCTCCTTGATCGTGTGGATGGCGAAAGCGATGACAGCGACAACTGCCACGCCAGTGAGACCCAGGCCGAGGTGCGCGGCCTGGGAGATGATCAGTGCGATGACGAGGGCGACGACGGCGAGGGCGCCGAAGATCAGCAGCACCGCCTCGAAGGGGAAGGATCCCGGCACGGCATCACGGGCGGGGTCGAGGTGGCCGATGCAGCCATCCCGGTACGGGGTGTGGGACCGCTCTCCCATGCAGCCGGACACGCGGCGGTGCTTGCCGGCCGGGTGCGCGGCCTGGGAACGGTGGAACTGCTCGACGTCGCTCATGCCGCCACCTCCCCGCGCACCCACCGGTCAACCGCCTGGCGGGACCAGGACAGTGCCGTGCCGACCTTGATCGGGCCGAACTCCTTCGGCAGGTGACGCTGTAGGGTGCGCTCGCTGATGCCGGTCAACGCGGCGACGGTCGCTGTGCTGTAGTACGTCCGGCCCGTGGCCGGTAGTGTCGAGGTCATGACCTCTCCTTTCGTGGTTGGGTCAGGCGCCCCGGTCGGATTGGTAGTTCTCCGGGGCGTCGTCATGTGTCAGGCGAATCGTTCGATGAGCGCCGCACGCTGTCGGCACCCGACGCCGCCGACGTTGCGGTTCTGGGGGATCCGCAGCTCATCCAGCACGGCCTTCGCGGTGACGTTCCCGACCTTCGGCAGGGCCGTCAGAACCGCCTTGACCTTCGTCTTCGTCACGGCCTTCGACCCCTCATCAGCGAGGTGGAAGACATCAGCGAGGGTGAAGCCCCCGCTGGCGAGCTGCTCCTTCATGTGGGCGCGTGCCTTGCGCGCCTTCGCGGCAGCGGCGAGTGCAGCGGCGCGCTGCTCGGCGGTGAGCTTCGGCGGTGTTTTCGGCATGGGTGAACCTTCCTGTCAGGTGTTCAGTGGATGAAAAGGTGGGGCCGGAGGCGAATATCTGTTGCCCGCAATCGGGGTGAGAACCCCGGCCCCTGGTGCCCGACGACGCTTCGAAGCGCCCCCACGTGAGGCGTTACAACTACCCACTTCTCGATGGATGGTTCTCACGCGGGCTTCCTGTGGCCGGGCGGGCGTGCCATGTCTTTCCCTCACCCCTTTCGGGGCAGTGTGGCGGCCGGGTATCGCAAAGCCCGACCCCCGTATCTCACACAGCACGCAACGGACGCATCTGGCGTCCAGCGGTCATGCCCGGGACTCGACCCGGGGAGTAACACTCCATGACCTGGTTATTTATCGACGCCGTCTTTCCCTCCCGGAAGGCTTTCCCGGGGTGCACCCCTGTCGGGCTGCCGCTCGTCCCATGCGCCGTAGTCACATGGGGGTTTCCGCCGGACAAGTCAACGGCGGGCGACCAGTATCTTCTGGCGTCTCTCACTATTAAGTTCGCGAAACAACAAGGTCAGACATGGTTTCCACTCCCGTGGATCCCACGACAACCGTGTGCGCACTCGCCCCACGACGGCGACGGTCGAACCGGTGCGCGGCCCGTGCTGCATCCCCACAGCACGGACAAGGGGCTATGCCCCGAGTTCCTTCAGGTCTTCATTCGTGATCAGCACCAGGCCAGTGCTGTGCTCGTTGGGAGTCAGACCCTCCTTGATCAGGGCATCCCGGAAAACGATCTCCGCATCCGGCTTCACCCGGGTCTGCAAGCGCTTCTTCCCGCCGTGACTGCCGTTGTCGTGCCGGTAGAGGACACCGTTGGCCTTCCGCAGCGGCGCCATGTGATTCGGCCCGTCCTTCGGGGACCCGTCCGCGTGCTGTCGCCACCCGTGTTCGTTCTTGATCCAGTGGGACTCGTAGAGGTGCTGGAAGAAGGTCATCTTCGGGACGCTGGTGAAGTACTTGTCACGAAAGTCTGTGAGCTTCAGACCGTCGCCGCCCTCGGTAGCCCGCTTCCACTTATCGAGGGCAACGTTCTTCCGCTCGACCACCTCCCGCCGCGCCCGCTCCTCCTTGAGGTTCGTGGCGAGCTGGATGATGGTGTCCGGATCGGTGAGGAACTCCTCGGTCTTCTCCGGGGTGAGGTAGCCGCCATGGCGGCGGATGGCCGGCAGCACTTCATCGGTGACCCAGTCCTGGAACTCTTCGGCATCTGGGCGGCGGGACTTGAGGACAGCGGCGTACAGCCCGCCCTCGGTGATGACCGTCATGGTCTGGTCGCCGGATGGGGTACTCACAATCTGAGTACCCCGGTGACGGTCCCGGAGGTTGCGGCACATGTTCGCAGCGTCGCGGTAACCGAGGATCTTGGCGACGTCGGCGGCAACCCAGCGCGGCTCGCCGTCCTCGGCGGTGAGAACGCGGATCTGGTGCCCGTGGAAGTCGAACGGGGTGATGTCAGCCATGATTAGGACTTCCGCCCGGGCGCCACGAGACAGGATCGTGGAGTCGTCTTCTGCCGACCACGGTTGCGTCAGGCGGTGGCAGATCATGGTGGACAGACCACGCATGAGGCTCAAAGCCCGTTCATCGGACATGTGCCAGACCTCGCCAGACTTGAGAACGATGCCGAGGCCAGCGGCGTCGCTGACGATGTCGCCTTCGGACCACTCCACGTAGTCGTCCTCGAAGTCCTCATCATCAGACGGAGGAAAGCAGGTGCAGTCTCGGATGATCTTCACGATCGTGTCGGAGTCATCCGGGTTACCGGACATAAGGTTGGTGATGCCGCAGTCGTCAGCGAGCTTGTGGGCAGCCTCGTAGGCGTAGCACTCGTATTCCATGCCCGACCAGAGGTTGTAGGCCATGCGTCGGACCTGCCCGGCGAGGAGGTCGTAGTCGTAGTTGGTCATGTGGTAATCTCCTTTGTGGTGTTGGCCCCGCTTCGGCGGGGTCTTCGTGTATCTGTGGGTCAGGCTGCGACGCCGGTGGCGTGTTTGTAGACCCTCGCCCTGCGTCGCTGGGCGACTTCCTCGACTGCGGCAAATGCGTCATCGAAGGTGATGGGCCAGGTCAGCAGGACGGTTCCGATGAATCGTCCAGTCGCCTCACCCGTGCCGTTGAGCCAGCGGCCGACTGTGGACTTGTCCACTCCCATCGCTTCCGCAATGGCGGTGTCAGTGCCGTACCGCGCTCGCAGGCCATCCACCCATTCCGGGCGGACTCGCACGGTCCGTACCGTGTTCATGTGGCCTCCTGTAGTCAGTGCTGCAACCCGTGTTGCTGCGCTGGAACCGAAGCTACCACGCTGGTTTGACTGCTGCAACCCCGAGTTTCTTTGCTGGCCTGACTTGCAATGTTGCAGCACTGCAACTACGATCGTGGCATGACTGAAACACGATGGTGGCGCTACCTCCAAGGGCTCATGGGCACGCAGACCCAACAAGAAGCCGCCGAGAAGATCGGCATCTCGAAGAGCAACATCACCCGCTGGAAAGCAGGCGCACGGGCCGACCCGGACTTCGTCGTCAAGGTCGCACGCGCCTACAAGGCCAACGTCCTCGAAGCCCTGGTGGCATCAGGGTTCATCACCGAGCAAGAGGCGGCACTTACTGAACTCATGCCTCGCATGGACCTGAAGGTAGTTTCAGCCGACGAACTCGCAGACGAAGTACGTAGGCGCGCTCGGCTCGTAGAAGCATCAGGACAAGACGAACTCGCCGCCCGCCGGGCAGCAGTTTCGCAGTCGAACAATCAGGGGCACCCACGTCCGCACCATGAGCATGATGGAACCGTCCGCGACTACCAACCCCACCTCGCAGCCGCAGACAACAGCCCAGACGAAGACCAACTCCGGGAGGAAGCAGGTGCCGACCCCCTCGACTAACCAACTCCTCGACCTCGCCCACAAGATCACCGGCCACCCGGTGCTCTGGTACCGGGGAGGTCCCAAAGGGGACTGGGACGGGCAGCGGATCACCCTCCGCCACGGCATGACCGACGTCCAGACACGATGCACCATCGCGCACGAACTCGCCCACGCCGCTCACCATGACCCGCCGGGCCACTACCCCACCCACGAGAAACGAGCAGACCGCGCCGCCGCGCACCTGCTCATCACACCAACCGAATACGCGCAGGCCGAGCTAATCTTCGGCCCCGACGTTGACCGCATAGCCGCCGAAATCGGCGTCACACGACACCTCGCCACCGTATGGCGGGACACCCACCTGACACTCAAGAAGGACTGACCATGAGCATCTTCAGCAAGACCACCCCCGAGCAGAAAGCCGCGAAGAAAGCGGAGAAGAAGCAGCACCAGGAGCTCATCGCCGCCCGGGAAACCGCCATCAACGCCACCCTCGGGAAGATGGAGAAACTCAACCACCTCATCGTCATCACCAGCGCTGCCGAAGCGCTCACCGACGATGAGACGATCCTGACCGCCATGACCGGCGAGTACGACGGGAAGAGCGCGTGCATGGTCCTCACGGACCACCGCATCGTCATCACCTTCGGCATCGCCGCTGGCACGGTGGAGCTGCCGTACGCCGACGTTGACCGAGTCGATGTCGGGCGGAAACTCAATGGGTCCTGGGTGGCATTCCATAACGCGGCGCAGACCACCACTGTCAACAAGTCCAGCGCCTCGGATGCGAAGTACCAGGACGTGAAGCGGATCGTCCGGGAACAACAGGAGACCACCGGTGGCAGCGCGCCGGCAGTCGATGCCGACCAGCTCTCGAAGCTTGCGGACCTGCACGCGTCTGGTGTTCTCACTGACAAGGAGTTCACCGCGGCGAAGGCGAAAGCGCTGGGGCTGTGACCATGAAAATCCGACACCTCGCACTCGCCGTGCCTCTCGCCGCCAGCCTTGCTATCACAGCCTGCGGAAGTGGCGATGACGCGGCGCCTAGCACAGCACCGTCTAGCACGACGAGCACAACCATCTCCGTCACGCCGACAAGCACCACCCCGCAGACCGTCGAGGACACCCCGGCCCCAGTAGTCGAGGAACCCGCGGCAGACGGACCTGACCAGACATCCATCTGGGCGCCACCCGGACAAGGCATCAACTGCCCCGGCACAGACGCATACGTCTGGGACTACGCCGACTGCAACCCCTCCAACGGCGTCATCAACCCCGACGACTACTACCACCTTCTCGACCGACAACTGGAAGACAACGCTCACCGCGCCGAAGTGGACGCCTACAACGCCGAGGTGGATGCCCACGACCAACGGGTCCAGGAGCACGACGCCGCGTGGGTCGAATGCCTGGGCGACGTGAACCGACCCGACTACTACGAGCGGGAGGACTACTGCGAGGTAACCATCCCGAAGCCATAGAAATACGAAAAGCGGCTCCCGTACCGCCGCCGGGAAGCAGACAGGTACGAGAGCCGCAAACATCCAGCCCTAGTGCCAGACAAGGAGAAGTGTAGCCATGGTCCAGAGACGACCCCCACACGGAAACCCCGCCCCCGGCGAAAAGATCCGCTGGATCGCCCGGTGGAAAACCCCCGGCGGGAAACCACAGCAGAAAACCTTCGCCCGCAAGGCAGATGCCGTCAACCACGAGAACAGGATGAAGGCCGACGCCACCGGTGGGGACTGGGTGGACCCGCAGGACGGGACGATCACCCTACGGCAACTCGCCGAGGAAGCCGCCGAGGAAGCCGTGGCAGAAGGCACCCGAACGCAGCACCGCTACTACGCCACCCAGTTGGGAGACGTGGGGGAAACTCCGATCGGGAACCTGTCCCGCCGCCACCTGCAACGCTGGGTGAACCAACTCACCGAAGGACGCCCGTGGGCCGACGGTGCCACCCTCGGCGCCACCAGTGCCCGAAACCTCGGGGTGTGGGTGTGCGGCCTGCTCCGGCAGGCGAAGCGGGACCGGAGGATCACCACCAACCCCGCCGAAAACCTCACCCTGCCCGACGCGGTAGTGGAGGTCATGCCCGCCGACATTCCGACCGTCGCCCAGGTCCACAAGCTCATGATGGTGGCACGCTCCGGCGGGTGGGAAACCCGCAAGGGGAAGGACGGGGAACCGCGGCGGCGGCGGACGATACCGAACCCCACGTTCGCCCGCCTGGTGGGGGTCATGGCGTCCACCGGTATGCGGCCGGCAGAACTCGCCGGACTGCGGTGGCAGGACATTGCCGATGACATGAGTGCCCTCACTGTCACGGTGCAGGCGACGAAGGACGGGCATGGGGTGAAGGCGCCGAAGACTCGCTCCGGTGTGCGGACGATCCCCTTGTGCGCTCAGGCGCGTGCTCTGCTGGTCGAGCAGCGGGATGAGGGGATGTCCGGCCCGGCGGGCACGGTGTTCGGCACCCGTCGTGGCGCCCGGTTCAATTCGGGGCGGCTGCGGGATGTTTGGGTGAAGTTCTGCGAACCCGCCGGCCTTTCGCACCTGCGCTTCTACTCCCTGCGGCACTTCTTCGCGTCGATGCAGATCCACGCGGGCACATCACCGGTGGCGGTGTCGCGGGTGATGGGGCACAAGAATCCGAGCATCACCCTGCAGGTGTACACGCACCTGTGGAATGACGACATGGAGACAGTCTCGGGGCTGTGGCGTCCGTGCTGTGGGCAAATGATGGGCAATCGACCGGTTCTGACGGCGGGCAGGTTATCAAGTTCCCTGGTCAGGTGGGGTGACTGGGGGTTAGCGGCGGACGTTGATGAGAATCATGGAACCGATGCTACCCGCCGGTCAGTCGTTGCCGCCGATCTCCTTCTCCGGTCCCTGACCCGCCATCGCGGTCTCCAGCTGCCCACGCAGCTGCTCCACCCGGTCCGGGGAGAACCGGTCCTCACCGGCGATCGCCACGAGGGCGTCCAGCACGGTGGTGCCGTAGTTGTGACCGTGACCGTCGGGCACCTTCGCCGCCCGCGGCAGGTCGAGAGTGACCTGCCAGAACGTGACGACCGGCATCCAGGTCATCGTCGGCGAACGGTCGAAACCGGCCGGCTCCTTCAACCAGTCCGGCCGCTTGAACAGCAGGTCGGGTGACCACCACACCACCGGGTCGGAGGGATGCTGCACGTACAGCACCCGGGTACCGTCCCACCGGTCCTCCGGCGGGACGTCCCCGGACGTGAGCTCGCGGTTCCACCGTTGGACGTCATCACTGTTGTCGGAGAACCGGACCGACATCCCGCCGGAGTACTCGGGATCGACCTCCGTGGTCCCCGGGTCACGGCGGGCGACGAGGTCACTCCACAGGGTGTTGCTGTTCGGCGGCCCCATCCACAGCACACCGTCGACCGAGGAGACGATGTCCCGCAGGCCCGAGAAGCCCGCCTCCCCGGCGCTGGTGCCCAGGGATTCGCCGTAGACGTAGATCTTCGGCCGGTGGTCGGCCGGCAGCGTCTGCCACCAGTCGACGACGGTGCTGATCAGCGCCTTGCCGTATTCGTTGACGCGGCCACGGTCCGAGATGAACTGCACCGCGCTGGGGATGTAGGAGTACTGGCTGGAGGCGACGGCTGTGTCCCCGTCGAACATCAGCTCGAAGGCCTCCGCCGCGGTCGGGTTCACCCAGCCGGTCCCGGTCGCCGGGGCGACGAGCAGCGCCTTCCGGTCCGCCGCGCCGGTCCGTTCCAGCTCCTCGACGACCTTCTCCGCCCGGGCCGTGTCATCGTCGCCGTCGTTGAGACTGGCGTAGGCCCGGATCGGCTCCTTGGAGGGGCGTCCCGTCAGCTTCTCCAGGTCGTCCTTGTACAGGCCGAGGGCGGTGAACCGGGTGCCGTAGGCGCCGAGATCCTCCCACGCCGTCGGCGAGCCGGGGCCCCCGGTGCGCTCCTTGACATGGGGCTTGACCAGGTCCGGCCGGATCTCGTCCTTGCTCACCGAGAACATCTTCTCCGTGGCGCGCAGGATCGTGCCGGGCAGGACATTGTCGACGACGACCACGGTGACGACCGCGACGACGCCCCAGGAGATGACCAGCCGCAGGCCGTAGCGGGTGTTGTTGCCCGGCACGGCGTTGGCGAGCATGCCGGTGAAGACCGCGATGCCGCGGCCGATGATGTCGAGCACCGCCCACACCGCCAGCCCCACCGGCAGCACGAGCAGGAACTGGGCCGCCGTGTAGGATTCGGCGCCCATCAGTCCGGCGAGTTCCCGCTGCCAGCGGACGGTGAACAGAACCCAGACCAGCAGTGCGACGACGATGACGGCGATGACGGCCCAGACGATGCGGCGCCGCCACTTCATCGGGACCTTCCGCCGGGCGGTGAGCCGTTCCCATGAGGGTTCGACCATGTCGCGGGCCCACAGGTGCCAGTTCCACCGGAGGAACAGGCCGATGAGGTGACCGGAGGCGGCGGTGAGACCGGCGACGAAACCCTGGTACAGCCAGGTGCGCGGGATGAGGGACGGGGTCAGCGACAGGGCGAAGGCCAGGCCGCCGATGATGAGGCCCCAGATGCTCGGCGGGACCGGGCGGCGCCAGCGGTGCTTCTTCTCCGGCCCGGGGATGGTCTCCCGGGACCAGAACAGGTCATCGGTCTCGATGGCGTCCTCGGCCAGCTCGCTGAAGGCGGCCCGCAGGCTCTGCTTGTCCGGGTCTCTCGGCGCGTCAGGCATGACCCTCCTCTCTCTTCTCCGCGACCTCCAGCCACGACATCTCGAGTTCCTCGTGTTCGTCCTTCACACCGGCGAGTTCGCGGTCCAGCTCGGCGAGCCGGGCGGTGTCCACCTGCCCGTCGGCGGGGGCTGCGGCCTCGGCGAGAGCCCGGTTGAGCTCCCCGATCCGGGTGTCCAGCTTCCCCATCCTACGTTCCAGCGCGTTCATCTCCTTGGCCAGTTCCCGGTCCTCGCGCGCGCTCAGTCCGGTTCCGGACGCCCCGGCGGCCGGTGCCGGGGCCGTCCCTGCCGCGGCTGCGGAGGCCGGGCTGGCGGCCGCGAGTTCCTTCCGCCGGTCCAGGTACTGTCCGATGCCGCCGGGCAGGTTCGTCAGCCGGCCGTCGCCGAACAGTGCCCAGGTCGAATCGCAGATCCGCTCGACGAGGTACCGGTCGTGGGAGATGACGACGAGGGTGCCGGCCCAGCCGTCGAGCAGGCTCTCCAGTTCCTGGAGGGTGTCGATGTCCAGGTCGTTGGTCGGCTCATCGAGCAGCAGGACGTTGGGTTCGGCCATGAGGACCCGGGTCAGCTGCAGCCGGCGGCGCTCGCCGCCGGACAGGTCGCGGATCGGGGTGCGCTGCCGTTTCGGTGCGAAACCGAGCCGTTCGGCCAGCTGGGAGGCCGTCAGTTCCTGGTCGCCGATCGTCACCCGGGTCGCGACGTCCTCGACCGCGTCGAGGAGACGACGGTCGGGGTCGAGATCCTCGAGTTCCTGGCGCAGCCAGCCGATCTGCACGGTCTTTCCCTCGGTGCGGCGCCCGGCGGCCAGCGGGTACTCCCCGGCCAGGACGCGCATCAGGGTGGTCTTGCCCGAGCCGTTGACGCCGACCAGGCCGATCCGGTCACCCGGGCCGATGCGCCAGGTCAGGTCCTCGACGAGCCGGCGTTCCTCGGGCGGCGGCGTGGTGACGGTGGCGTCCTCGAGTTCGATGACCTTCTTGCCGAGGCGTTTCGTGGCGAAGCGGACGAGTTCGACGGTGTCCCGCGGGGCCGGGACATTCCTGATGAGTGCTTCGGCGGCCTCGATGCGGTAGCGGGGCTTGGAGGTGCGGGCCGGGGCGCCGCGTCGCAGCCAGGCGAGTTCCTTGCGGGCCAGGTTGGCGCGGCGCTGCTCGGCGGCGTCCGCCTGCCGGGCCCGCTCGGCACGGGCGAAGGTCCAGTCGTTGTAGCCGCCCTCGTAGACGTCGACGGCGCCGTCGTGGACCTCCCAGGTCCGGGTGGCGACCGTGTCGAGGAACCACCGGTCGTGGGTGACGACGACGAGTGCGCAGCGCCGCTGCAGCAGGTGCTCGGCGAGCCACTGCACGCCCTCGACGTCGAGGTGGTTGGTCGGCTCGTCGAGGAGCACGAGGTCGAGGTCGCGGACCAGGGCGGCGGCCAGCCCGACCCGGCGGCGCTCGCCACCGGAGAGGCCTTCGACCGGGGTGTCCATCCCCAGCTCGGGGATCCCCAGCCCGCTGAGCACCTCGCGGACCCGCGGGTCGGAGGCCCACTCGTGGACCTCGATGTCCCCCAGGCCGGCCAGTGCGGCCGTTCCGACGGTGTCGCCGGCCAGCTCGCTGTCCTGGCTGACGAGCGCGAGCCGCAGCCCGTTGACCCGCGAGACCCGGCCGTCGTCGGGGGTGTCGGTGCCGGCGAGGATCTTCACGAGGGTGGACTTGCCGCCGCCGTTGAGGCCGACCACCCCGATCCGGTCGGTGGAGTTGACCCCCAGGCTCACGTGGTCGAGGAGGGTCTTCAGCCCGTAGGACTTACTGACGTTCTCGAGGTTGATGAGGTTGGTGGTGGCCATGGGGTTCGGTGTTCTCCTGTGTCAGGGGTGGGTATCAGCAGAGGCGGGCGCCGTGGGGTGAGGAGGCGGCGACGAGGGTGGATCCGGCGTCGCCCGAGGCGGCGACGGCCGTCGCGACGTCGACGGCGTGCTCCCGGTCGCGGCACAGCATCGCCACCGTCGGCCCCGAGCCGGAGACCACGGCACCCAGCGCACCCGCCTCCCGGGACGCCGCCAGGGTACGCCGCAGCTCCGGACGCAGACTCACCGCCGCGGCCTGCAGGTCATTCGACAGGCAGCCGGCGAGTGCCACCGGGTCCCCGCCGACCAGCGCGCGCTGCAGGGCGGTCGGGCCACCGGTGCGGACATCGGGCCGGCCGCCGGCCGCGACAGCCGCGCGCTGCTCGTCGAGCCGGGCGAAGACCTCCGGGGTCGGCAGCCCGCGGGCGCCGGTCGCCAACGCCCAGTGGAACGTGCCCCGCGACATCACCGGCACCAGCCGGTCACCCCGGCCCTGCCCCAGTGCGGTCCCGCCGAGCAGGCAGAACGGGACATCGGCGCCGAGGTCGGCGGCCAGGGCGGTCAGGTCCGCGTCACTGTGCCGGGACCCGAGCAGTGCCCGGGCGGCGAGGAGGGCGGCCGCGGCGTCCGCGGAGCCGCCGGCCATCCCGCCGGCCACCGGCACGCCCTTGTCGATGTCGATCCGGATCCGGGGCAGCGGTGCCGCCGCGTCGACGGCCCCCGAGGCCGCGACCGCGCGCACGGCCCGGACGGCGAGGTTGTCGGCGATGTCCCCGGACCGCCCGCCGGCGGGGACGAGGTGGGCGTCCCGTCCGGTCACCGTCACCCCCGGCGACCATGTCCCCGGGCCCCTCCCCGGGCCCGCACGCCCCGACAACCGTCAGGGTGACGGTCTCGGTGAGGTCGAGCGCCTGGAAGACGGTCTCCAGGTCGTGGTACCCGTCGGGGCGGCGGTCACCGACAGCGAGATGCAGGTTGACCTTGCCCTGGGCCGTGGCGCTGACCGTCCAGCCGAGGGAGGGGTCCTGGTCGGCGTCCGGCGCGGTCATTGTCCGGCCCTGCCGAGGGAGGCCACCGCCAGATCGACGAACCGGTCGGTCGAGAGCTTCTCGCCGCGTTCCCGCGGGTCGATCCCCGCGGCCGCCAGCACCTCGCCCGCGGCGGCGCCGGAGCCGAAGTAGCCGGACAGTGCGGCGCGCAGGGTCTTGCGCCGCTGCAGGAACGCCGCATCGGTCACCGCGAAGACCTCGGCCTGCAACCGGTCGGCCCCGATCTCCTCGAGGGCCGCCTGCCAGGGCCGGGTTCCGTCGGTCCACCGGTCGATGCGCACCAGCCCCGAATCGATCTTCGGCGCGGGCCAGAACACGTTCCGGCCGACCGTGCCGGCCTTGCGGACGGTCCCGTGGAATCCCGCCTTCACGCTCGGCACCCCGTAGATCTTCGATCCCGGGGACGCCGCCAGCCGGTCGGCGACCTCCAGCTGCACCATGACCAGCACGCGGGTGATCGACGGGAATTCCTCGAGCAGGTGCAGCAGCACCGGCACCGAGACGTTGTACGGGAGGTTGGCCACCAGGGCAGTGGGCGCCGGCAGTCCGGCGTCCTCCATGTCGGCGGCGGTGAGGGTGAGGGCGTCGTGCCGGACGACGTGCACGTCGTCGGCGCGCGACGGGGCGAATTCGGCGACGGTGCGCGGCAGGCGCTCCGCCAGCCGCGGGTCGATCTCCACCGCGGTGACGTCCCCGGCCTGTTCCAGCAGGGCCAGCGTCAACGAGCCGAGTCCCGGACCGACCTCGATGACATGGTCGTCGGGGGTCAGGTCGGCGGCGGTGACGATCCGGCGGACCGTGTTGGGGTCGAGGACGAAGTTCTGCCCCAGCTTCTTCGTCGGGGTGATGTCGAGTTCGGCGGCCAGGCCGCGGATCTCGACCGGGCCGAGCAGCCGGATCCCGGTGGTGTCGCTGGTGTTGTCGCTGTCGGTCACAGGTCGATGATAACCCGGGGTGACCCGGGGACCACGACTAGCCGATGCCGAGCTTGGAGGTGCAGGCCGGCCAGGCTCCCCAGCCCTGGGCCGCCTGGACCTTCTCGGCGACGGCGATCTGCTGCTCACGGGTGGCCTGGTCGGCGCTCGGGGCGTACTCGGTGCCGCCGAAGCCGGCCCAGGTCGAGTCGGTGAACTGGAGGCCGCCCTTGAAACCGTTGCCGGTGTTGATGGCCCAGTTGCCGGTGGACTCGCACTGGGCGATGGTGTCCCACACCGAGCCGTCGGCGACGGAGGGGGCCGAGGCGGAGGCCGCCGGCTTGGTGCCGCGGCGGACGACGCGCTCCTTGGCCGGGGTGAGCTCCTCGCTCTTGAGGACCTCGCGGCCGGTCTCCACACCGTTGTCCTTGTGGATCTTCACGGTGACGCGGGCCTTGCCGGCGGCGCCCGGGTCGACGACGGTCTCCTCGCCCTCCGGGGCGTCCGCATCCTCCTCGACGCGCACCGGGGCGTCGATGTCGTGGTCCTCGGTGACCTCCTCGACCGACTTGCGGTCGACGTCGATGTGCATGTCCTGGGTGAGCGGGGTGTCCGCGGACGGGGTGACCGTGTCGTCCTTGCCCAGCGGGGTGCCGCGCATCGCCAGGACGTCACCGACGGTCGCGGCGGCCATGCTCATCGTGGCCGGGGCCTCGCCGGGGGTGCCGTCGTTGAGGGTGAAGGACTTCGGCGTGGTGATGTTGAGCTCCATGCCGTCGACCGGGATCTGCGAGGACATGCCGGAGGACAGGGCCGCACCGTCCTGGGAGTAGCCGAGCTCGTTGAGCAGGTCCGAGACCGTCATCGAGGTCGTGTCGACGCTGCGGGACTGTCCGTCGACCGTGAGCGCCACCTGGCGTGCGGAGCGCACCGTGACCGTGTCCGACCCGGAGACACTCTCGTCGAGGCCGGGGGTGATGAGGTCCTTGTCGGTGACCTTGACCCCCTCGTCCTTGAGGACGCCGGCGACGTCGCCGGACATCGTGGACGCCTTGATGATCTTGCCGTTGACGTCGAGGGTGACGTCCTTGTGGTTGGTCGCGACGACCGTGCCACCGACCACGAGGGTGGCCAGCATGCCGCCGGTGGCGACGCGCAGCGGGACGGAACTGCTGTGGTTGATGCGGTGCAGTCGGGATTTGCTCTTGGGGGACACTGGCGCCTGCTTTCTCACCGGCTCCCACCGATGCTCGGATGACGTTGACTCAGATCACGATACGGTAACGATACGGTCACGGCCAAACATCCGCAGCAGAATGTCACGAATTTGTCGCGACTGTCACACCCACCCGTAAAACCGGCGTGCATTGTCCGCCACCTGCGCCCCGAGGGCCTCGGGAGTCACACCTCTCACTTCGGCAACACACCGTGCGGTGTACCCGACGAACGCCGGTTCATTCCGGGCACCCCGGAACGGTTCCGGCGTCATGAACGGCGCATCGGTCTCGACGAGGATCCGGTCCGCGGGGCACAGCCGTGCCGCCTCCCGCAGCTCCTCATTGCGCCGGAAGGTCACGTTCCCGCAGAAACTCAGCCAGTACCCGCGGTCGACCGCCTCCCGGGCGACCGCGAGCGGCGAGGAGAAACAGTGCAGCATGACCGGCAGATCCTCCGGGGCATCGTCGAGGATGCGCAGCAGGTCGGCGTCCGCCTCCCGGTTGTGGATCATCAGCGGCCTGCCGACCTCCGCGGCCAGGGCCATGTGCCACCGCAGTGCCGCCTCCTGCACGTCGAGCGGCGCGGTGGTCTCCGGTTCGTGGGTGATCCAGTAGGTGTCCAGCCCGGTCTCCCCCACCGCCACGCACCGGGGGTCGGCGACGAGCTCCCGCAACCGGTCCTGCACCCCGTCGGCGAAGAGTTCGGACGCCCTGGTCGGATGCACCGCGCACGCGGCGTACACCCGGTCATCGGCGTGTGCGGCCGCCAGCGCCTCGACGGACTCGGCGAGATCGTCACCGACGGTACAGATCCGGTGCACCCCGACCGCCGCCGCCCGGTCCATGACCTCGGTCACCTGCGCCGGGGTCGTCGCCCCGCAGGAGGCGAGGTGGGTGTGGGCGTCCGCCAGCTCCGGCAGGGGCTCGGGCGGGACGGGGGTCGGGCGCTTCCTCTTCGACATGGCTGTCAGGGTAGCCGGTGGAACCCGGGGACGGCCGAACTGGTTGTACGTCACCGTGAGATTGTGAACGTCGTCGTCGGCGTCGGTTTCACGAACCGAGGGGTCGCCCGTGTCCCGGGGAGGTCGGCGGAACGAGCCCAGGTGCTGATCCGGGGCGGATTTTTCGACCTGCCGGTTCGTTCCGCGGACATCGGGGCCGGCGTCAGGGCCCGGAAAGGACGAGCTAGTCCTTCTCGACCCGCGCCCACTCCGGGCCGTTCTCGGCGAGCTCCGGGTCGAGCCGGGTGAACAGCGGGGCGGGCTTCGACAGCGGCGTCCCCGGGGTGAGGTCGATCCGCTCCCAGCGGGCCTGCTGGTCGGCGTAGTCACCCATGATGACCGGGTAGCTGCGTCCCGCCGCCGGCAGGCCGACGCCCACCGGGGTCAGCGGCGAATCGTCGGTGACCTCCCGGACCTCCGGCTGCGCGGCCCACACGCCGGTCCCGCCGAGGGTCTCGAAGACCTGCTGCGCGGAGAACGGCAGGTAGGGGGTGAGCAGCGTGTTCGCGTCCGCGATCACCTGCAGGGCCGTGAACAGCACGGTCCCGAGCCGGTCGCGCTGCGCCTCATCCTTGGCCAGCTTCCAGGGCTCCTGGGCCGCGAGGTACTGGTTCGCCCGGCCGACGATGCGCATCGCCTCGGCGACCCCGGCCTTGAACCGGCAGTGGCTGATCGCCTCGCCGACCACGCCGAACGCCGCGGCAGCGTCATCGAGCAGGTCCCGGTCCTCGGCGGTGAACTCCGCCGGGGCGGGGATCTCACCGAAGTTCTTCACGGCCATGGACACGGTGCGGCTGACGAGGTTGCCCCACTCGTTGGCGAGCTCGGTGTTCACCCGGCGGACGAACTCGTCCCAGGTGAAGTCGGTGTCCATGTTCTCCGGGCCGGCGACGGCGATGAAGTACCGCAGCGCGTCCGGGCCGAACTCCCGCAGGAAGTCACGGACGTAGATGACCACGCCCTTCGAGGAGGAGAACTTCGAGCCGGACATCGTGAGGAACTCCGAGGAGACCACCTCGGTCGGCAGGTTCAGCTCGCCGAGGACCCCGACTTCACCGCCCTTGTCGCCCTTCCCGGCGTAGCCGAGCAGTTCGGCGGGCCAGATCTGGGAGTGGAAGGTGATGTTGTCCTTGCCCATGAAGTAGTAGGACAGCGCCTCCGGATCGGACCACCACTTCTTCCAGGCCTCCGGGTCACCGGTGCGCCAGGCCCACTCGATGGAGGCGGACAGGTAGCCGACGACCGCGTCGAACCACACGTAGAGCTTCTTGGCGTTGTTGTCCTGCCAGCCCTCGATCGGCACCGGCACACCCCAGTCGATGTCGCGGCTCATCGCGCGGGGACGCATGTCCTTGAGCAGGTTCAGGGAGAACTTCAGGACGTTGGGACGCCACCCGGTGCGGGTCTTCAGCCACTCCTCCAGGGCACCGGCGAAGGCCGGGAGATCGAGCATGAAGTGCTCGGTCTCGACGAACTCCGGGGTCGCCCCGTCGATCTTCGACCGGGGATCGATGAGGTCGGCCGGGTCGAGCTGGTTGCCGCAGTTGTCGCACTGGTCACCGCGGGCGTCGGTCGCCCCGCAGATCGGGCAGGTGCCCTCGATGAAGCGGTCCGGCAGGGTGCGGCCGGTCTTCGGGTCGATGGCCCCGGTGGTGGTCTGCTTCACCATGTAGCCGTTGTCGTTGAGCCCGCGGAACAGCTCCTGGACGACCGCGTAGTGGTTGCGGGTGGTGGTGCGGGTGAACAGGTCGTAGGACAGCCCCAGTCCGGCGAGGTCCTCGACGATGACACGGTTGTACCGGTCGGCGAGCTCCTGGACCGGCACGCCCTCCTTCTCCGCCTGGACCAGCAGCGGGGTGCCGTGCTCGTCCGTCCCGGAGACCATCAGCACCTCGTTGCCCGACATTCGTTCGTACCGGGCGAAGACGTCCGAGGGGACGCCGAACCCGGCGACGTGTCCGATGTGGCGGGGGCCGTTGGCGTACGGCCAGGCAACGGAGGTGAGGACATGTTTCGACATGCCGTCCAGCCTATTGCATCAGCCGCGGGCGGCGAGCACCGCCTCGTACAGTTCCCGGTTCGGGACGCCGTACTCCCGGCCGACCGCCTTGCAGGCGTCCTTGAGCCGCTCGCCGCCGGCGGTCCGTTCCGCCACCACCGCCACGAGATCGGCCGGGTCCACCGGGCCGGCCTCGGGCGCGGCGGAGACGACCACGGTGATCTCCCCGCGGATCCCCGCACCGTCGGTGCCGCCGGCGTCGGCCCAGGCGACGAGCCCGGCGAGCGAGTCCCGGCGGATCTCCTCGTGGACCTTCGTCAGTTCGCGGCACACCGCGGCCTCCCGGTCCGGGCCCAGGACCTCCACCGCGGTCTCCAGAGTGCGCTGCAGCCGGTGCGGGGACTCGAAGAAGGCGACGGCGCGGCGCTCGGTGCGCAGCCGTTCCAGCCACCGACGCCGGTCACCGTCCTTCCGCGGGGCGAAACCGTCGAAGGCGAAGTGCCCCACCCCGATGCCCGACAGGGCGAGCGCGGTCGGCACCGCCGAGGGACCCGGCAGGCAGGTCACCGGCACACCGGCGGCCTGCGCGGCCTGCACCAGCGGGAAGCCGGGGTCGGAGACCGAGGGCATCCCGGCGTCCGTCACCACGAGGATCCGCGCGCCGGACGCCGCACGCTCGACAAGGCCGGCGGCCCGCTCCCCCTCGTTGTGGTCGAAGTTCGAGACGATCTTCCCGGTGATCTCCACCCCCAGGTTGTCCGCCAGGGCCCGGGTCCGGCGGGTGTCCTCGGCGGCGACGACATCGGCGCTGCCGAGTGCGTCGATGAACCGCACCGAGGCATCGAGAGCGGTGCCGAGCGGGGTCGCCGCGAGGATGATCCCGCCGTCCGGGCCGGGGCGGGTCGAGGCGGCACGGTCGAGCAACTGACGGAGAACTTCATCGTCCATGGTCTGAAGACCTTATAGGATGGCTCCCTGTGAACGAGACCACCGCCGCCCCCGCCCGTCACCGGCCGACCCGGTGGTGGACCATCCTCACCGCGCTCGCGGTCCTCGGGCTGGCGTCCCGTCTCATCGGACTGTCGCACCCCACCGACGCGGGCACCCCGGTCTTCGACGAGAAGCACTACGTCCCCCAGTCCTGGCAGGTCCTCCGGGGCGGCTGGTTCGCCGGGGTCGGCGGTATCGAGGACAACCCGGCCTACGGGCTGGTCGTCCACCCGCCGCTCGGCAAACACATCGAGGCGATCGGACTGGCTGTGTTCGGGGACACCCCGTTCGGCTGGCGGATCATGTCCGCACTCTGCGCGGTCGGGGTCATCCTGCTGTGCGCCGCCGTCACCCGCCGGCTCATGCTCGCCGCCCGCGACGGGGCCACTGCGGGCGCCGGAGCCGCCGGGGCCGCCGGAACCCCCGGCGCCGCGACGGTCGCCGCCGCCGACTGGGCGGGGCTCGCCGCCGGCGTCCTCGCCCTGTGTGACGGCATCCTCTTCGTCACCGGCCGGTCCGGCATGCTCGACCACTTCCAGGTCTTCTTCGTCGTCCTCACCGTCTACCTCCTGCTCCGCGACCACGCGCAGATGGAGGCACGGTTCCGGCGGGTCGCCGCCGAGAACCGGATGGCCGACTCGCCGGCAGGTCCCCGCCTCGGCTACCGCTGGTGGCGGTTCGCCGCCGGCGTGACCCTGGGCTGCGCCGTGGCCGTCAAGTGGTCCGGCCTGTACTACATCGCCTTCTTCGGCGTCGCGGTCGTCGGGATCGACTGGTGGCGGCGCCACCGGTTCGGCGTCCGGCAGCCGCTGCGGGGCACCCTCGGCCGCGACTGCGTGCCCGCCGTGGCCTCCCTCGTCATCGTCCCGGCGATGGTCTACGTCCTGTCCTGGCGCACCTGGTTCTCCTCGGAGACCAGCGTCTTCCGCCATGAGGCGGAGGCCGGCAACGAGCGGATCGCCGGCTGGGGGCTGGACTTCCTGCCGGACTCCTGGCTGAACTTCCTCTACTACCACCTGTCCGTCCTCGACTTCCACGAGGAACTGACCAACTCCAACGGGCACCACCACCCGTGGGAGTCGAAACCGTGGGACTGGATCGCCAGCACCCGCGGCCTGCTGTACTACAGCCAGACCAGTGACACGACCGGCGACAAGGAGGTGGTGCTGCTCACCGGGACGCCGGTGATCTGGTTCCTCGCCGCACCCGTCCTGTTGTGGGGCCTGTGGCGGCTCGCCGTCCGGCGCGACGTCCGCTGGGCGGTGCCGGTCGTCGGTTACCTCGCCGGATTCCTGCCCTGGCTGCTCAACGTCGACCGGCAGATGTACCTGTTCTATGCCGCGAACCTCGCCCCGTTCATCGTCATCGGCCTCGGACTGCTGCTCGGCCGGACCGCCACGTGGTCGCTCCGGCGTCCGGACGCCGCTGCCGGCACCGGTCGGCTGACCGGCTTCTGGCTCCGGCGCACCGGGTACGCGCTCGGCGGGATCTACCTGGTCCTCGTCGTCGCGGTGTTCCTGTTCTTCCTGCCGGTCTTCACCGGCATGCCGCTGACGCACACCGAGTGGCAGCTGCGCATGTGGTTGCCGGGCTGGACCTGACCGGTCCGGGGCATCACAGCGACCGGGCCCCCGGGTCGCCGGGGTCGCCCGGCCGCCAGGTCGAGTTCCGGACGGCGTCCGACGGACTGTAGGCCACCGGCCGGGCGGTCAGCCCCCGCAGCGACTGGCGCACCGGATCCACCGCATGGTGGCGGGCCAGCCACACCACGCACAGCGCCACGCAGGCGACCAGGTGCAGCAGCAGACCCGAGACCGCCCCGACATCGAGGTACCCCAGCACGAGGTCCCGGGTCGAGAACCCCGCCCCGAAACCCCACAGCGCCAGGAACACCGGCAGCAGGCCCGGGGCGGACCGCGGCCGGACCGCCCCGAGGACCAGACCGGCAGCCAGCGCGAGCCGCACGGTCGCGGCATCCACCGACATCCGAGCCAGATCCGGGTCGCCGGCGTTGCCCACCGCACCGCCGGAGCCGGCCACCGTCGTGCCGCCGTCCCCACCGGTCGCACCGACCAGCAGGACCACCGCCCACACGACATAGGCCGCCGCCAGGACCACGAGCACCAGCCGGGCCACCACCAGCGGCAGGGACCTGTTACGCAGCCCGTGGGAGAGCTCCGGCGTCCGGTCGGCGAGGGCGACCATCTGCTCGGCCAGTTCCCGGGCGTCCGACGGCGATTCGCTGACGGGACCGGCCCCGCCGACGCCGCCGACCCGGAGCCGACGGTTCAGATCGCTCACCGAGGCGTACCACGCCTGGCAGTCCGGGCAGGCGGCCAGATGCGCGTCAACGGCGTCCCCGTCGGTCCCCGGTGGATCGGGTTCCCCGTCCAGCCGCGCCGACAGGACCGCCCTCACGTCCTCACAGTCCACGTACTCCCCTCCCCTAGCCGAACCTGGACAGTGCCCGGTCGAGGCTGGCGCGTCCCGGACCGAACACGACGAGTGTCACACAGGCGGCGAACAGGACGAGAACGAGTTCCCAGCCCCCCTCCGTGACGAACAGACCGTGGTCCAGGTGCACGAAGTAGAAGGCGGCCACCATGTCGAGGGCCAGGACCACGCCGGCGGCGGGCGTCAGCAGGCCGAGGACCAGCATCGCCCCACCGAGCATCTCGACGACCGACACCGCCCAGGCCGACATCCGGGGCTGGGGGATGCCGAGGGAGGTCCAGTCCGTCACGGTCGCGTCGATACCGGTCCGGAACGCCTTGTCCCACCCGTGGGCGATGAAGACGAGACCGAGGACCACGCGGAGCAGCAGCAGGGCCGCGTCACGGACGGCGGGAGTGTTCATGATGGACCCAGCCTACTAGTACCGGACGCCGGGTCAGACTGCGCGGTAGCTCCGACGGTCGTCGTAGCCGCCACGGCCGTCGTAGCTGCCGTAGCCGTCATCGCTGTCGTCGCCGACGTAGTCCCCGACCGGGAGGGCGGCGAATTCGGGGGCCTCGTCGTCGATCTCGAGCGCCACCGCACCCGGCCGCAGCAGCCGGTCCGGCACGCCGAGTTCACTGTCGTCCGTACTGCGGACACCGGCCCGGGCCCGCCGCATGCGGGCGATGCGCCGGTGCCGCAGCTCCTGCTCCTCGACCGTCTGCCGGCGCAGGTAGTAGAGGTACACGCCGGTGAGTGCGGCCATGACGACGACCGCGGCCCATGCCGCGCCGCCGACGAACACCCCGCCGACCACGGCGAACACCAGCAGGACACCGAGTCCCGCGAGAGTCCGCCGCCGCCGGGTCTGCCGGCGTTCGGCCAGCTCCTGGGAGGTCACCGGGTCGTAGAAGCCCCGGCCGCGGTTCGCCGCCGCATACGCCAGATCCTCGTCCGTCAGTTCCTCCGGCTGCTCCGGTTCGCGGACGGCGGGCAGGCCGGCACGTTCCACCACCGTGTCATCGGTACCGACCGAGACATCCGTGTCCCCGCCGCGGAAGTAGGCGACGGGCACGGCCGCGAAGTCCGGACGGTCCTCGTCGGTGCCGTTGGTGTCCTCGGTGTCTTCGGCGTCGTCGACGGTGTCAGTGTCGGCTGTGTCGGCTGTGTCGGCTGTGTCGGCTGCGTCGGCTGCGTCGTCGGTGTCGTCTGTGTCAGCAGCGCCGGCGTCCTCGGCGACGACCACCGTGACCTCGCCGCCGAGCTCCCGCACGGCGACCACGTCATCGTCGCTGTCGACGTCCACCGGCGGGAACTCCCCGGTGTCCTCGTCATCGAGCGGCCGGTAGCCGACAACTTCACCGTCGATCACCCGGGTCGGCACGGCCCGCTCCGCGGCATCCGGCGTGTCGTCGATGAGCACCTGCTCAGGTTCGGCGTCCACCAGTTCGATGTCCTCGTCGGGGTCCGCGTGGTAGAGGCTCTCGGCGGGCAGTGGACGCCGGTGCGGCCGCTCGATCCCCGTTCCACCCTCGTGCAGCACCCTGGTCTCGGACAGGGCCTTCGAGGTCCGTCGCACCGGCTGGTGACGACGCAGGAACAACGGGGTGAGCAGCAGCAGCCACACGACGGCAATGAGTATGACGGAGCTGAGGGAACCCGACACTGACTATTCCTCTCGCTGGGGGACGGCGTGATGCCCCACCCTACGTGCCCTCACGCACCACCGGCACCAGGCGCGCCGGAATTACCGCAGTCGTGCCGGGAGAATTCCCGACCGCTGCAGTCCCGCCAGCACACCGCCCCCGGTCTCCTCGACCGTCAGGCCGACGAGCAGATGGTCCCGCCACCGGCCGTCGATGTGCAGGTTGCGGACCAGCCGCCCCTCCTCCCGGTAGCCGGCGCGGGCCAGCACCCGGCGGGAGGCCGTGTTGGTCTCCAGGACCGTCGCCTCGACCCGGTGCAGGCCGATGTAGCGCATCGCATGGTCGGTACCCAGGCCCACCGCCGCGGTCGCCACGCCGTTGCCGGCGAAACCCGAGTACACCCAGTAGCCGATCCAGCAGCTGCTCACCACACCGTGCTGGATGTTGCCGAGCGTGAGCTGCCCGGCGAACTGGCCCTCCACCTCGATGGCGAACGGTGCGAGAACGCCCTGCCTCGCCATGTCGAGCAGCCCGGTGACATTGCGCCGCCACATCTGGCCGGAGTGGGCGTCCGCCCAGTCACCCTGCACCGTCGGTTCCACCGGACGCAGCTGGGCCTCGTCGGCGATCCGGTACTCCGACCACCGTCGCCCGTCGCGTCGCGACAGCGGGCGCAGGCGTACCCCGCCCGCCCGGGTCGCGGCGACGGGCGTCTTCGCCGGCCATCCCGGATGCCGGTCCTGGCCGCCCATCATGGCCGGTTGCTGAGGAACATCACGTCGACGACTTCGCCGGGCTCGATCCGGGTCTGCTCCCGAGGCACCGAGATCAGGCAGTTCGACTGGCCGTGGCTGCCCAGCAGATGGGTCGGCTCGCCCGGATCGACCTCGACCGCTCCCCCGGCACCCAGCGGGTCCACGAGGAACTCCCGGGTCTGCCGGTCGCGCATCAGCTGACCACGGATGAAACCGCGCCGGTCGGGGGCGGAACTGATCGCGGCGATCGTGCGCGCCTGCACCTTGCGCCGGGTGGACTGTCGCTGGCCGCGCAGGATCTGGACCAGCGGACGCACCATCACCTCGAAGGTCACCAGTGCCGCCGCCGGATTCGACGGCAGCAGGAAGGTGGGGACCCGGTCGGCGCCGAGCGTCCCGAACCCCTGCACCGAGCCGGGGTGCATCGCCACCCGCGAGACGTCGAGCTCCCCGAGTTCATCGAGCACCTCCCGCAACCGGTCGCTCGCCGCACCGCCGACACCACCGGCGATCACCACGATCTCCGACCTGATGAGCTGTCCCTCGATGATGTCGCGCAACCGGCGCGGCTCACCGCTGAGGATGCCCGGCCGGTTCACCTCGGCCCCGGCTTCACGGCCGGCGGCGGCGAGCGCGTAGGAGTTCACGTCGGTGATCTGCCCCAGCACGGGTTCGCGTCCGACATCGACGAGTTCGGGGCCGAAGGACATCACCGACAGGCGCGGCCTCGGGTAGACGAGGACCTTGTCCCGGCCGACGGCGGCGAGCAGCCCCACCTGGGCGGCGCCGATGACCGAGCCCTCTTCGACTACGACGTCACCGGGTTGGACGTCGGAGCCCTCCCGGTGGACGAACTGTCCGGAGGCCACCCGCCGCAACGGGACGGCCCGGCGGCCGTCGACCTCCGCCCAGTCCAGCGGCAGGACGGCGTCCGCCAAGGTCGGGATCGGGGCCCCCGCCTGCACCCGCACGGTCTGGTGCGGTTGCAACCGCACCGGCCGGTGCGACCCGGCGGACACCTCGCCGACGACGGGGAGGGTGACCCCACTGTCCCGCAGGTCGACACTGCGCACGGCGTAGCCGTCGAGGGCCGCCTGGTCGAATCCGGGCACGGTCTGCTCCGACTCCACCTGCTCGGCGCAGCGCAGACCGAGCGCCTCCGAGATCGCGGTCCGCACCGGTTCCGGGGCGACCGCGGCCGCGCTGACCGTGGCCAGCTGCTCCTCAACGGTTCTCACGTCGGTCTAGTTCTCCTGTCCCAGTCTGTCGGCCAGCCAGGTCTTCAGCGACGGACCGTAGGTGTCGTCCTGCAGCGCCGCATCAACGCACGCCCGGATGTACCCGCCCGGGTTGCCGAGATCGTGCCGGCCACCGTGGTGGATGTACACGTGGACCGGGTGGCCTTCCTCGATGAGCAGTTCAATGGCGTCGGTGAGCTGGAGTTCGCCGCCCTTACCGGGGGTGATCCGGCGCAGGGCGTCGAAGATGCTCCGGTCCAGCAGGTAGCGGCCGGTGGCGACGACGGTGGAGGGGGCGTCCGCGGCATCGGGTTTCTCGACCATCCCGCGGACCTTCTTCACGTCCTCGCCGGCCACCCCGCCGACACCGCCCTCGCTCTGCTCGATGTCGAAGACTCCGTAGTTCGAGACCTCACTCTCCGGCACCTCGAAGCCGCAGAGCACGGTGCCGCCGAGTTCCTCGCGGATCTTCACCATCTCGTTGATGACACCGGCCGGCAGCACCAGATCATCCGGCAGCAGGACGGCGAAGAACTCCTCGTCGTCGTCGAGGGTGCTCTCGGCGCAGCCGACGGCGTGGCCGAGGCCGAGCGGCCGGTCCTGGTCCACCGCGACGGCGTCCACGAGACCGTTGACCGCCCGCACCTTCGCCAGCTGGTCGGTCTTCCCCCGCGCCGCCAGGGTCTCCTCGAGCAGTTCATCGCGCTCGAAGTACTCCATCACCCCCTGTTTGCGAGGGGCCGTGACGACGGCGAGGCGGGTGGCGCCGGCCTGCGCGGCCTCCCGGGCGATGAGCTCGATGCCGGGGGTGTCGACCACCGGCAGCAGCTCCTTCGGGACCGTCTTCGTGGCCGGGAGGAAGCGCGTCCCCAGGCCCGCCGCCGGCACGACAGCAGTCCGGAGGCCACTGGTGAGGGGTGCCGTAGCCGTCTGTGATGTTGAAGCCATGGGTAGCAGGATACAGCCACCGTCGGCGTGCCGGGTGGTGCACACTCCGGCTATCATCCCGGAGACATGGCCCCTGCCTCCCCCCGTGACCGTGAAGCCGACCCTGTCACCGACCCTGCCGCTGCCCCTGGCGACGACACCGACCGACGGAAGACGGAACTGCGGCGGCGTCTGCGTGCCCGCCGCACCACCCTCGCCGCCACCCCCGACCGGGCCAGGCGGGACGCCGCCCTGGTGACCAACCTCTGCCGGTACCTCGACACCCTCGACTCCCCCGATGGCCGACCTGCCGCCGTGGCGGCCTTCGCCCCGTTGCCCGGGGAACCCGGCGGCGCCGACCTGCCCGACCGGCTGGCGGCCACCGGGCGGCAGGTCTGGCTCCCGGTCGTGGACGCCCCGGGGCGTCCGCTGCGGTGGTTGCCGGACGTCGGTCCGGACCACCGGCGCACCGCCGCCTACGGTATCCGCGAGCCGGTCCCGGTTCCGTCGGCGACCGGGGTGGACGCGCCCCTGCCACTGCCCGCGCTGCCCGCCGGCCTGGTCGTGGTGCTGCCCGCTCTGGCGGTGGACGCCGACGGCGTGCGGCTGGGCCAGGGCGGCGGGTTCTACGACCGGACCTTCGCACCGGACACCATCCGTCACTCCGGTAACATCCGCACACGCGCGGGAGCGGCGTACCGTGGCAGACTGTTGGCACTCGTGGATCATGAGGAATTCGGTGTCCCGGTCCCCCGGACGACGCTCGATCTCGCGGTCCCGGTCGTCGTCACCGATGACGGCGTCTCTCCTACCGGTGCCCACCGGTAGCCACCCGATCAACCGGAGGTACCCATGCTCAAGGGCTTCAAAGACTTCATCATGCGCGGCAACGTCATCGAACTTGCCACCGGTGTCATCATCGGCGCCGCATTCACGGCGATCGTCACCGCGCTGACCGACAACCTCATCCAGCCGCTGATCAACGCCCTGGGCGGCGGCGGTGACGTCGACGGTCTCGCCTGGAAGATCAAGGCCGGCGACGACTCGACGACCATCGACCTCGGCGCGATCATCACGGCCGTGATCAACTTCATCATCATCGCCGCGGTGGTCTACTTCATCATCGTGCTGCCGATCAACAAGATGGCCGAGGCCGCCGCGAAGCGCAAGGGTCAGGACACCGAGGAAGCCGCCGCGGCCTCCGAGACCGACCTCCTCATCGAGATCCGCGACCTGCTGGCCGCCCAGCACGTCACGGACCCGGCTGCCGGACCGCTGCCCGACAGTCTGCCGGATTCCCTCACCGACAGCCCCGACTCCGGACGCCACTCCGCGAAGTAGCAGTACCGCGCCTGCCGCAGATGCGGCGCGCCCGCCCGTCTCACCCCCAGTGAGGCGGGCGTTGTTCGTTCCAGAACCGGTCGCTGAAGCCGCCGGCTTCCCCGCCGTCCCTGTAATCCCTGCCGTCCCGGTCTGTCTGTGCCCCCGGTCCGGTCTTTCCCGGCTCCGGCCGGTGCGCGCCCCCGAGCACGCCGGTCCGGCGGCGCCCCCTGCGGCCCCCGTGACTCACGCCTGGTTCAGCTCCCCGATGACGTGCCGGACCAGCGGGCACAGCGTCGCCATACCGTCGCGGATCGCGGACCGCGACCCGGCCAGGTTCACGACGACCGTCGACCCGGAGACCCCGGCCAGACCGCGGGACAGCCCGCCGTCCACGGCGTTGCAGGCCAGTGCCGAGGCCCGCAGGGCCTGGGCCATCCCCGGGATCCGGCGGTCCAGCACGCCCTTCGTGGCCTCCGGGGTCCGGTCCCGCGGCCCCACGCCGGTTCCACCGACGGTGATGACCAGGTCGGCGCCGCCGACGACCGCGGTCTCGAGTGCCTGCCGCACCGCGGACTTGCGGGACTCGACGGTGAGGACGGCGTCCACCATGAAGTCTTCCTCGGCGAGCAGTTCGGCCACGAGCTCGCCGGACTGGTCCGGCTCCTCACGGTCGGTCACGATGACCACGAGTGCATGAAGCAGCGAGTGGCGCTGTCCACCCGGCTCCCGCAGCTCCTCCTGCTGGTCGAGCGACCGGAGTTCCGCCTCGTCCGGGCCGTCCAGGTCATCCTCGTCCAGCCTGCTCAGACCGGCGCGCCGGCCCGGTTCCGATCCGGCGAAATCGACGAGACCGGGGACGTCGAGGAGATCGACGACGTCGGGCAGGCCGTCCTCCCGCCGGTCCTCGGCCGTCGTGCCTGCACCCTCGCTCGTATCCACGGTCATCTCCTCGTTCCTCGATTCCTTACGCTGTCCTGAGTTTCCTGGCCCTACGGTAACTCCTCGGGCGGGTCCTGTATAGCGGTGGCCGCCCCCGTATCCACCACCGGCCGGAAACCGGGCACTATTCGGAGGCGGTCAACGTCACCTTCACCTCGTGGGGATTCCCGCCGTCCTTGTCGGTGACGGTCAGGGTGACCTCGTCGCCGACCTTGTGGGAGCGGATGCCCGCGATCAGTGACACGCCCGTGTCCACCACCCGGTCATCGACCTTCGTCACGACCTGTCCGCCCTTCAGTCCCGCCTTGTCCGCCGGACCGCCCTGGCCGACCTCGGCGATGAGGGCGCCGGCCACGCTGGTGTCCCGCGTGTCCACCTGGGCGTCGATGATCGGGTGGCTGGCCTTCCCGTTGTCGATGAGCTGCTTGGCGGTGTCCATCGCCTGGTTGGCCGGGATGGCGAAGCCCAGACCGATGGAGCCGGACTCCTGCTGCCCGCCGCCGAGGGTGGCGATGACCGACGGGATACCGATGAGTTCACCGTTGAGGTTGACCAGCGCGCCGCCCGAGTTGCCCGGGTTGATCGCCGCATCGGTCTGGATCGCGTCGATGAGGGACCCTTCACCGCCGGACTCCCCGGTGGCCTGCACCGGGCGGTTCTGCGCGGAGACGATGCCCTGGGTGACCGTGGACTGCAGTCCCAGCGGGGAGCCGACGGCGACCACCGACTGCCCGACCTTCAGCGACGAGGGGTCGCCGATGGTGATCGGGGTGAGGTTCTGACCGCCGTCCGCCTTGATGACGGCGATGTCGGTGCTCGGGTCCGTCGCGACGACCTTGGCCTTGAGGTTCTGGTTGTCATTGGTCCGCACCAGCAGGTTCGAGCCGCCGTCCCCGGCGCCTTCCACGACGTGGTTGTTCGTGACGATCAGACCGTCGGAGCTGATGATGGAGCCCGACCCCTCAGCCTCGCCCCGGCTGGACTGCACCTGGATGGACACGACACTGGGCAGGACCTTCTGGGCGACGGACTCGACCGAGCCGTCGCTGGGCTTGTTGTCCGACGCCTGCTGCTTGTCGCCGACGACCGTGGTGCTGAACGCCGCGCCGGAACTGCCGGAACCGTTGCCGTCGTCGACACTGTTCCAGATGACGGAGGTCAGGGCGCTGGCGACCACACCGACGGCGACGACCATCGAGGCCACCGCGGGAGTGGAGAACCGGCGCTTCGCCTGCTGTGCGGGCGCGGGACGCCCGGCCGGCTGCGGACCCTGCACACCCTGGGGCCCCTGGGGAGACTGCTGGCCCGGCCCCTGCGGGGGTTGCTGGCCCTGCTGACCCTGCGGCGGCTGCAGCGGGCCCTGCGGACCGTACTGACCCGGCTGCCCCTGCGGCTGCGGACCCCGCGGACCGCCCCATCCACCGCGCCGCTGGTCACCGTACTCGTTTCCGAAACTGCCGTTGTCCGGCATAGGACACTCCTTTGTCATGGGGCTCGTCATGGGGCCCGGCCTGTTCACGCCCCACTCATGATGGTCGACACTTCTTCAGTGGTGCTTTACAGATACTGGCAGGACGCCGTGAAGTCTCCGACAGAACCCCGCCCTTCCCCTTCCTCCCCTGGTACCGGGCAGGATCGCGGCCTCCCGTGGCCGCTGTGCTCTCCGCCGGTGGATCAGGGAGCCGTCTCGCGCAGCGCATAGCCCACGCCGCGCACTGTGTGGATCAGGCGGGATTCCCCGTCCGCCTCGGTCTTCCGGCGCAGATAGCCGATGTAGACCTCGAGGGCGTTGCCCGAGGTCGGGAAGTCGTAACCCCAGACCTCCTCGAGGATCGTCGTGCGGGACAGCACCTTGCGCGCATTGCGCATCAGCAGCTCCAGCAGCGCGAACTCGGTGCGGGTCAGGCTGATGTGCCGTTCCCCGCGACTGACCTCGCGGGTCTCCGGGTTGAGGCTGAGGTCCTCGAAGTGCAGCGGCTTGGTCTCCTTGGCCAGGGATGCCGCGGTCCGCATCGACCGGCGGTACAGCGAGCGCACCCGGGCCAGCAGCTCCTCCAGGGCGAAGGGCTTGGCGAGGAAGTCGTCCGCGCCGGCGTCCAGACCGGCAACCCGGTCGGCGACCTCGGCCTGGTCGGAGAGCATGAGGATCAGGACGTCGCTGCCGTGGCTGCGGAGCTCGCGGCACACCTCCAGGCCGTCCTTCCCCGGCAGTCCGACATCCAGGATCACGAGGTCGGCACTTTCCTGGTGTACCTGGGTCAGCGCCTCCTCCCCGTCGACCGCCTGGGACACGTCGTAGCCGTTGAAGGTCAGCGACCGGCGCAGCGAGTCGCGCACAGACTGGTCGTCATCTACAACAAGAATTTTCATGAGATCCATTGTGCACCACTTCTTCCCCGAGAGATGCCCCCGAGCCGGGAGTATCAGGGAATCTACAGGAAGTTGGTCACGATTCGGCTAAAAATGAAGTGACTTCATGCCAGCGCAGCAAAGGTCCCCCGTCGCTTTTCTGCTGCCTGTACTCACCCTCTGTGATGCTGCACACATACGTCGGCCGCCGTACCCCGAACGGGGCGACGGCGGCCGATGCGCACACCGGTGGACGGTGCGCGGTTACCCGGACACTAGTCCAGGTTGACGAGGCCCTGCTGCGCGGCCTTCACCAGGCGACGCGGGATCTGCACCTCGCGACCCTCGACCTTGACGGTCTGGAGGGCGACGTTGTCGGACTTCCACTGCGAGCGGCGCGAGTGCGTGTTCGCACGGGACCGACGGAACTTCGGAACTGCCATTGTTCTCTACCCTCCTCGGTTAGTTCTTCTTGGTACGGCGGATGCGGTTGCCGTAGCGGCGCTGGAACTTCTCGACACGGCCGGCGGTGTCCATGACACGCTGCGCACCGGTCCAGAACGGGTGCGACTCGCTGGTGACGTCAACGACGATCAGCGGGTACTCGTTGCCGTCCTCCCACTCCACG
This sequence comes from Drosophila nannoptera, assembly GCA_020883555.1. Taxonomy (NCBI): domain Eukaryota; kingdom Metazoa; phylum Arthropoda; class Insecta; order Diptera; family Drosophilidae; genus Drosophila; species Drosophila nannoptera. The sequence goes on along the minus strand of JABVZY010000461.1, from coordinate 115,295 downwards.
GAGCGGTCGGAGGTGGCGGTGGAGCGGGTGAGGAACTGGTGTCCCGTGCTCGCGTCCTTGAAGACCACCGGGTGGTAGTCGGGGTGGATATCGCTCTTCATTCTCAATCCCTCAGGGTTGTGCACCAGGCCGGTCCCCGCACCATGCGGGTGCCGGGTCGTACCTGGGTCGGGTTTGGAGTAGTGGATCCGCCACAGCGCCTCGCGCGGGCAGACACAACCGCATATCGTAACCCCTCCTCCCCTGGACCGTGAAATCGTGGGAGCCGTCCGTCGGACAGTCCGCCGGAGAGCCGGAAGACAGCCGGAAGATTAGGTCACCGGGACCAGATGCGGTAACGTGGCGCATCGCTGTTGTCTAGGTAAACGTCATCGTTCGTACGACCGGTCCTCACAGCGCCCCGATCAGCCCGTTTCCCGTCTAGTTACGGGCATGACGGTCGGTGCGGCGCCGGGTCCGGATGGACGGACGGAAGGAGAAAGATACCCATGTCGGCATATTGCCAGGTCACGGGTCGGAAGCCGGGGTTCGGCAAGTCCGTCTCGCACTCGCACCGCCGCACGAACCGTCGCTGGAACCCGAACATCCAGCGCCGTTCGTTCTACCTGCCCTCTGAGGGACGCAAGGTCACCCTGAACGTCTCCGCCAAGGGCCTCAAGACCATCGACCGGGACGGCATTGAAGCCGTCGTCGCCAAGATCCGCGCACGTGGGGAGAAGATCTAATGGCACGTAATGACATTCGCCCCATCATCAAGCTGAAGTCCACTGCGGGCACCGGTTACACCTACGTGACCCGCAAGAACAAGCGGAACAACCCCGACCGGATCACGCTGAAGAAGTTCGATCCGATTGCGCGCAAGCACGTCGAGTTCCGCGAGGAGCGTTAATCCATGGCCAAGAAGTCGAAGATCGCCAAGAACGAGCAGCGCAAGGAAACCGTCGCGCGTTTCGCCGAGCGTCGCACCGAGCTCAAGAAGATCATCAAGAACCCGAACACCTCTGACGAGGATCGTCAGGAGGCCCAGTACGAGCTGAACCGCCAGCCGCGCGACGCCTCCCCCGTCCGCGTCCGGAACCGCGACGCCGCCGACGGCCGCCCCCGCGGTTACCTCCGCAAGTTCGGTCTGTCCCGCGTCCGCGTCCGCGAAATGGCTCACCGCGGTGAGCTGCCGGGCGTCCGCAAGTCCAGCTGGTAAAGGGGAGCTCACGAGAATGAAGCGCACCAATCACAAGAAGGCGCGGATCGAGCAGTCCCGCCGCCCGAAGAAGAACCCGCTCAAGGCAGAGGGTATCGAGACCGTCGACTACAAGGACTACGCCCTGCTGCGTAAGTTCATCTCCGACCGCGGTAAGATCCGTGGCCGCCGCGTCACCGGTCTGACCCCGCAGCAGCAGCGTCAGGTCGCCACCGCGATCAAGAACGCCCGTGAGATGGCTCTCCTGCCGTTCCACAGCCGCTGATCTTTTCCTTCAGCGCAGCGTTTACTTAAAGACCTTCTGAACCCCCGTCCCCGGGTTGTCCCCCGGGGTGCGGGGGTTCAGTCGTGTCCGGGGCGTCCTGTACGGTGGGGCGTGAACTGTTCCACGTGAGAAAGTGATGACCCCTCCATGAGCAATCCCTACGGCTCCCCCGGCAACCCTGACGACAACAACGGAAACTCCGGCCAGCCCGGCGACATTCCCTCGTACGGCGACTACACCAACGGTGGCCCGGCACAGGGTTACGGTCAGCCGCAGGACCCGGGCAACCCCTACGGCGCATACCCGGGTGGAGCCGACCAGCAGTACCTCGGCGGCTCCACGCTGCCGGGGGCCGGTGTCCGCCTCGGTGCGTTCATCATCGATGCGATCATCGTGGGTATCGTCTCGTTCATCATCGGACTGCTCATCGGCGGCGGCCTCACCAACGACGACGGCGAGGTCTCCACCGGCGCCTCCATCCTCATCGCGATCATCGGCATCGTGCTGTGGCTGGTCTACCGCGTCGCGATGGAGACCACCCGGGGTGCGTCCCTCGGCAAGATGATCCTCGGTCTGAAGGTCGTCGACGCCAACGGCAACAACCCCAGCGCGCAGGATTCCTTCCTCCGCAACATCTGGTACCTCGCGAGCAACATCCTCTCCATGATCCCGTTCATCGGCTGGCTGTTCAGCCTGGCGATCTACATCGCCCTCGGTGTGACGATCTCGAAGGACCCGCAGAAGCAGTCCTTCACCGACAAGTGGGGCAAGGCCTACGTGGTCCGCTCCCGCTAGGGCGTGTCTCCTAATGCTTTGAGCCAGGCGACGATCGCAGCCAGGACGGCAGCCCCGCGGTAGATCACCGCCAGCTTGTCGTACCTGGTCGCCAGTCCCCGCCACTGTTTGAGCAGGTTGAACGACCGCTCCACCACATTGCGGCCCTTGTACGCCTCCCAGTCCATCTTCGGCGGACGACCGCCGGCAGATCCTTTGCGTTTGCGGGCGTTGACGTGGTCGACCTTCTCCGGGATCACCGCAGCGATCCCCCGGTCCCGCAGGTACTCCCGATTCGCCCGACTCGGGTACGCCCGGTCCGCCATCACCGCATCAGGGGTGGTCCGGGGCCTGCCCGACCGTCCTGCCGGCTGTGGGACCCGGATATCGTCAATGACCGCCTGCAACATACTGCCGTCGTTACGCTGACCTCCGGTGACCACCACCGACAGTGGACGGCCCTTCCCGTCGACGGCGTGATGGATCTTCGTGCTCAACCCTCCCCGCGAACGCCCAACCCCATGGCCTGCAGGTTCACACTCATCCAGGTCAGAACAAGCCTGATTCCTGTAATTCGACTGGGCCCCCCGTGTGCTGCTCGGGGCGGATCGTGTTCGTCGCGTGCTGGTGAGCACGGTTGATCGTCGCGTCGACCGAGACGATCCAGCTGATCAGGCCGGCGGCGTCAGCGTCGGCCAGCAGTGACTGCAGGATTCGGTCCCATGTCCCGTCGACGGTGTAACGGCGGTGACGTTTCCACACCGTCTGCCAAGGGCCGAAGTGTTCAGGCAGGTCACGCCAGGGAATCCCGGTGCGGTACCGGTAGATCACCCCTTCGAGGATCTGGCGGGAGTTCCGGAACGGGCGACCCCTCCTACCGTCACTGGACGGCAGGAGGGGTTCGATGCGAGCCCACTGGGCATCGGTAAGCTGCTGGTAGCGGTCGGTGGCGGCCATGAGCCCAGTATGGCGGGACACGGCCACTATTTAAAGAGACACGCCCTAGTCCCCCGTTCCGCGCCGCGACGGCGCAGCCACCGCACCGCCGGTGACCCGCCCCGACCACGGGGCAGGTCACCGGCGGTGCTGTAATGGGGGTCATGCTCGATGTACTCAGCGGATTCCTGATCGTGGTCATCATCATCGCGCTGGGTTACCTCGTCGGCCGGAAGAAGCTGCTCGGGCCGAGCGCGGTGTACACGCTCAACATGTTCGTCTTCTACCTGGCGACCCCGGCCCTGCTCATCAACTTCCTCTCCACCGCCGACCTCGGCGACGTCTTCGGCGAGAACCTCGCCGTCGTGATCCTCAGCTCATTCCTCGCCGGTGCCGTGGGATATCTCGGCTACCGGCACCTCGCACGGCGTCCGGTCCCCGACAGCCTGGTGACCCTGCTGGCGTGTTCCTACTGCAACGGGTCGAATCTCGGCATCCCGATCGCCACCCACGTCCTCGACGACCCCACCGCCTCACTGCCGGTCATCATCTTCCAGACCGCGTTCTACGGACCTGCCGTCGTCCTGCTGCTCGACGTCACCACCCGACGGCGGGACGCCGGGACACACGCCGCGCCCTCTCTCGGCCCGTTGCTCCGGGAGCTGGTCCTGGGCGTGGTCCGTAACCCGCTGATCATCGCCGCGGTGTGCGGCATCATCCTCGCCCTGGTCCACCATGCCAACGGCTTCACCCTCCCCTCACTCATCGGTGAGCCGGTGGCGATGCTCTCCGGGGCCGCCGTCCCCGCCGCGCTCGTCGCATTCGGCATGTCGATGGCGGAGGTGACGGTCCTCGACCGGGACACGAGTCCCCGCCGCAGCGTATGGGCGGCCTCCCTGGTCAAGACGGTCGTCCATCCGCTGATCGCCTATGCGCTGGCGCGGCTGCTCTTCGACGCCCACGGCGCCGCCCTGCTCGCCTTCGTCGTCGTCGCCGCACTGCCGACCGCGCAGAACGTGTTCACCTACGCCTCCCGCTTCGGGGTGAACACCGTCCTGGCACGCGACTCGGGCGTCATCAGCACCCTGCTGTCGATCCCCTCGATCGCCGTGATCTCCCTGCTGCTGGGCTGACCGGTCGCCTGCCCGGTGATCACCCCCGTTCGAGCCGGGCACGACACCGGGGGTCCCCCGGCGCCGCTACGGTCGATGGTGGATTCACCACCCACCACGTCAAGGAGTACCTGCCATGTCCACCACATCACAGGGAACTGTCGACCAGCTCGGACTGTCCGACATCCTCACCGCCGGCGCGGACGCCGGCCCCAAGGTCTCGGTCTACGTTCCCACCGATCCCACGGGTGCCGACGGCGACATCGCCCGGCGCACCCTCGACGCCTGCCTGAAGGACGCGGAGAAGCAGCTCCTCGCCGCCGACGTCCCCTCAGCCGACGTCGATGCACTGCTCTCACCGCTCCGGGAATCCGTCGCCGACCCTCTGTTCTGGCGTGAGCAGAGCCGCGGCCTGGCTCTGTTCGCCGGCGGCGGCCTGCACCGGGTCGTCCGGGTACCGGTCGAGGTCGCCGGGTCGGTGACCGTCGGGCCGGTGTTCCACCTGCTGCCGCTCGCCGCCGACATCGAGGGTTTCGGACGCTGCTACATCCTCGCCCTCGCCGACAACGGGGTCCGGCTGTACGAATCGGCACGCAACAGCATCCGGGAACTGCCCCTGGGCAGCATCCCGGCCCGGCTCGACGATGTCGTCGAGGCTCCCGACCATGAGTTGCAGGGCCGCAGTACCGGGCAGGACACGGTCGCCTTCCACGGCCACGGCGGCCCCGGCGATGACGCCGACGTGCTCACCGAAGAGTTCCTGCGCAAGGTCGCGGACGGTGTGGAGCAGGAACTCGGTACTGCGCGCTCCATGCCGCTGGTCCTGGCCTGCGTCGCCGAGCACCTGCCGGTGTTCCGGCGGGTCTGCAGTTACCCCGCACTGGTCGACGAGGCGATCCCCGGCAACCCCGAGCACACCGACCCCGGGGAGCTGCGGTCGGCCGCCTGGGCGATCATCACCCGGCAGCGCGACGCCCGCGACGCCGGGGCACGTGAAAATGCGCTGACCGAGGTACATCAGGGCCGCGGCACGACCGATCCCGCCGAGGCCGCCGTCGTCGCCGGGGAGGGCCGGGTCGACACGCTCCTCGTGCCGCGCGATGCGGTGCCCGACGACGAGGTGGTCACCACCGCGCTCGACGGGGCGCTGGCCGACACCCTCCGGCACGGTGGCCGGCTGCGGACGCTGGCGGACGCCGACGAGGAGGTCATCGCGACGTTCCGCGGCTGACAATCAACAAAGAATACTTCGAAAAGTAACCTGAGGGTGCGCTATACTTCGACGGTTCCCACCCGTCAGTAACACCCGTTCCAGGAGTATTCCGTGTCGAACCCCTACAACCCCGACCCCCAGCAGCCCGGTTTCCC
>JABVZY010000461.1:59554-109505 GCA_020883555.1 Drosophila nannoptera | reverse complement strand
CCTTCCCCCAGAACGGGCCGCAGTTCAACCAGGTCGCGAACTACCAGCCCGGCTATGCGCCGGTCGGGTACGCCCCGAAGTCGAAGATCGCCACCGCCCTGCTGGCGTTCTTCCTCGGTGCCTTCGGCGCCCACAACTTCTACCTGGGCTACAAGTCCAAGGCCTTCTGGCAGCTCGGGCTGACGATCGCCGGCATCATCACCTCGGTGGTCCTCATCGGCGTCTTCATCATCCTGGCCGTCGAACTCTGGGCGTTCATCGAGTTCATCATGATCCTCGCGGGTTCCGAAGGCTTCAAGCGGGACGCCAACGGCGTCCCGCTCTCCAGCTAGCTGCCCGGAGCAGCCGCGCGGTCAGCGCCGGAGCAGCCGCGCGGTCAGCGCCAGAGCAGCAGGGCATCGCCCTGCCCGCCACCGCCGCACAGCGAGACCGCGGCGCGACCGCTCCCCCGCCGGTCCAGCTCGTACGCGGCTGCGACGACCAGTCGGGCGCCCGAGGCACCGATCGGGTGCCCCAGTGAGATGCCGCCACCGTGGATGTTGGTCTGCTCCAGCGGGTAGTCCAGATCCTTCAGCGACTGCACCACCACGGCGGCGAAGGCCTCGTTGATCTCCAGGAAGTCCAGGTCCGCGGCCTCCCAGCCGGCCTTCGTCAGCGCGGCGGAGACCGCCTGCGCCGGCTGCGAGTGCAGCAGCGTGTCCGGGCCCGCCGTCTCGCCGGCGGCACCGACCGCCGCGAGGACCGTCAGACCGTTGTCCGCCGCGTACTGCCGCGTGGTGAGCACGACCGCCGCGGCGCCGTCGGAGATCTGGGAGGCCGAGGCCGCCGTGATCGTCCCGTCGGTGGCGAAGGCCGGGCGCAGGGCCGCCAGCGAATCCTCGGTCGTCCCGGCACGCACGCCCTCGTCGGTATCGACGGTGACCGTCCCCTTCCGGGTCTTCACCTCCACCGGCACGATCTCGGCGGCGAAGGTGCCGTCGGCGATCGCCGCCTCGGCGCGCTGGTGGGACAGTGCGGCGACCCGGTCCTGCTGTTCACGGGTGATGCCCCGGTCGGTGTTTCCACCCTCGGTCTCCACGCCCATCGCCGTCCCGTGCACCGGATCGGTCAGTCCGTCGCGCTCCAGGGAATCCTGCAGCGCCAGCGACCCGAACTTCGCCCCGGCCCGCACGCCGGCGGCCAGGTGCGGTGCATTCGTCATGGACTCCTGTCCACCGGCGACGACGACGTCGGCGTCCCCGGAGCGCAGCATGCGGGAGGCGTTGATCACCGCGTCGAGTCCGGACAGGCAGACCTTGTTGACGGTGGCTGCCGGGGTGGACACCGGCAGGCCGGCCGCGACCGCGGACTGCTTGGCGGGGTTCTGGCCGGCACCGGCCTGCACGACCTGGCCCATGTACACGTAGTCCACGGCGTCGGCATCGACCCCGGCCCGCTCGAGCGCGCCGGCGATGACTGTCGCGCCGAGGTCGACGGCGGACTTCGCGGCGAGGGCGCCGAGCATCCTTCCCTGGGCGGTGCGGGCCGCACCGACGATGACGATGTCGTCCGGCGAGGGGGTGGGGTTCTGACTGGTCATAGCGGTTCGTCGTACCTTTCGTCGGGGACCGGACGAGCGCACGGTCCCGGTCCACTCTGCAAAACTCTTCTATTATGAGACATATTCGAGCGAAGGGTGGCCGATTCGGGCCGGTCACCTCACATTAACCGGACAATCATTTTTCTGTGATCACCGCCACCCCCGTCGCCGCCCGGACCTCGTCGACGCTCACCCCCGGTGCGAGTTCGACGAGGGCGAACCCCTCGGGCGTCCGGTCAAGGACGCACAGGTCGGTGATGATCCGGTCGACGACCCCGGCGCCGGTGAGCGGCAGGGCGATCTCCGGGACGATCTTCGGACGCCCGTCCTTCGTGCAGTGCTCCATGAGCACCACCACGCGACGCGCGCCGACGACGAGGTCCATCGCCCCGCCCATGCCCTTGACCATCTTGCCGGGCACGATCCAGTTGGCGAGGTCGCCCTGCTCGTTGACCTCCATGCCTCCGAGGATGGCCAGGTCGATCTTGCCGCCCCGGATCATCCCGAAGCTGAGGGCCGAATCGAAGTAGGAGGTCCCCGGCATCGCGGTGACCGTTTCCTTGCCCGCGTTGATCAGGTCCGGGTCCGCCTGGCCGGCCTCGGGGTAGGGTCCGATGCCGAGCATCCCGTTCTCCGACTGGAGGGTGACGTCCACCCCGTCGGGGACGTAGTTGGGCACCAGGGTCGGCAGTCCGATCCCCAGGTTGACGTACTGGCCGTCGCGCAGTTCCTGTGCCGCGCGCGCCGCCATCTCCTGTCGGTTCCAGCTCATCGGGTGGTCTCCTTCTCGATCGTCTTGTCCGCCGCCTGCTCCGCCGTCAGTTCCACGATCCGGTGGACGTAGATCCCCGGCAGATGGATGTCATCGGGGGCGAGGTCGCCGACCGGCACCACCTTCTCCGCCTCGACGATGCAGATCCGGCCGGACATCGCGGCCAGCGGGTTGAAGTTGCGGGCGGTCTCATGGAACCGGAGGTTGCCGGCGGTGTCCGCCACCTCGGCGCGGACCAGGGCGATGTCCGCGGTGATGGCGTGCTCGAGAACCTGCGTCCGGCCCGCGATGTCGCGGGTCTCCTTGGCCGGTGAGATCACCGCACCGTCGGCGGGATCCTCGGACCCGTCAGTCCCGTACTTCCACACCATGCCGCCGTCGGCGACCGGGGTCCCGACACCGGCGGCGGTGTAGAACGCACCGATCCCCGACCCGCCGGCCCGCAGCCGCTCGGCCAACGTGCCCTGCGGGGTGAGTTCCACCTCGAGCTCACCCTCGAGATACTGCCGGGCGAACTCCTTGTTCTCGCCGACATAGCTGGCGACGATACGGCGCAGCTGCCGGGTGGCCAGCAGCAGACCGAGACCGCGGCCGTCGAGGCCGGCATTGTTCGAGACTGCCTCGAAGTTCCCGCTGTCGCGGCGCGACAGTTCCGAGAGCAGGACCTGCGGGATACCGCACACCCCGAATCCGCCGACGGCGAGCGTCGCGCCGTCGGGGATGTCGGCCACGGCCTCCGCGGCAGCCGTGAGTTTCCGGGTGTTCGCCATGATTCCACCACTTTTCCGGGTCGGGGACAGATGTTCGTTCCGGCCGGTGCACCGCGTGCACAGCACGTGCAGGGTGTGCCGGAACGGCTGACACCGATTATCCGCCCGGACTGTGGCGCACACCACGTTCTGCGCGACAACAGGTTCCGACCGATATTGTGTTCCCGCACAAATCCGGTCAGTCCGGTCGACCGGCCCCGGTCGCCGCCATCACCCAGGCCACCTCGACCAGGGTGTCCACCTCGCCCAGGTCGCAGCCGGTGAGTTCCTCGAACCGGTGGAGCCGGTAGCGCAGCGTGTTGACGTGCACCGGAATGCACGCGGCCGCCGCCCGGACGTTCAGCCGGTTGTCGAGGTAGGCCCGGACCGAGTCGACCAGCTCGTCACCGAAGGCGCGGGCCTCACGCAGCGGATCCAGGTAGCGGCGCACCAGCAGGTCGGTGGTCTCCGGGCTCGCGGTGACGGCCATCCGCCAGGACAGTGTCTCCTCGTCGACGACCCCGGACAGTCCCAGCTCCACCGCGGCACGCAGGACCCGGTCCGCCGCGACGAACGTCCGGTGCAGGTCGGTGAGCACCGCGGGCCGGCCCAGTGCCACCGTCATGTCCGACGGCAGCGACGCGGCGTCCACGTCCCCGACGAGGATCCCGGTGACCGTCCTGGCCTGCACCGTGGTCAGCAGCCGGGCCCCCGCCGCCGCGGCCCAGCGGTGCAGGGTGGTGTCCGCCCCGGGGCCGGCGTCCGGTGCCGGCGGGGCTGACGGTGCCGACGGCGCCACCAGCAGACGCACCGGCGTCCCGGTGGGGATCCGGTAGAGCGCGGCCCCCCGCAGGATCTCCGCCTCCGCGAGGTCGCCGGTGACCAGCCGGCTGACCCACTCCGCCCGGCGCGTCGAATCCGCCACGGTCCGCGCGATCTCGTGGTCACGGTAGACCGCGGTCACACAGGTGGAGAACACGTCACCGAGTGTCCACAGCAGCGTCGACCAGTCCAGCAGCCGGTCGGCGGGGATCCCGTACTCCGGGGCGAGGGTGAGCAGCCGGCGCTGGATCCGGCGCATGCTCAGCCGGAAGCCGCTCAGCAGACTGCCGAGCGGCACCCCCTCCCCGATTCGTTCCAGCGCGGTCTGTCCGGCATGGCGGACATCCTCGGCGGTGGGTTCGCTGCCGCGGGCGATGACCCGGGTGCTCATGGACAGGTTCTGGTGGGCGGTGCTGACGATGTTCTCCCGGGCGGCGCCGTCGTAGCCGGGGATGGTCGCCAGGATCTCCTCGGCGGTCTCCAGGGACATGTCCCCGACCTCGTCCTCGAGCCGGGCGAACAGTTCCCGCCACCTGCCCTCGTCCACCGTCGCGTCCACCGTCCCGGTCACCGTCGCGTCCACCGCACCTTCCTGGTCCCTGTCACGGCCGGTCACCGGCCACTGTAGTCAGTGGTCCATCGGGTACATCCCGAGGATCCCGATGGCCTTCTCCCGCATCTCGACCTTACGGACCTTACCGGAGATCGTCATCGGGAAACTGTCGGTGACATGCACGTACTTCGGGACCTTGAAGCGGGCGAGTGTCCCGTCGCAGAACCCGCGGATGTCCCCGGCGGTGAGGGTACGGCCGGCCTCCCGCGCCTCGTCGGACAGGATGATCCAGGCCATGAGCTCCTCCCCGTACTTCTCGTCGGGCACACCGATCACCTGGACATCGGCGACGTCCGGGTGCTCGTAGAGGAATTCCTCGATCTCCCGGGGGTAGATGTTCTCCCCGCCGCGGATGACCATGTCCTTGATCCGGCCGGTGATCTGCACGTAGCCCTCGTCATCCATCTGGCCGAGGTCGCCGGTGTGCATCCACCCGTCGGCGTCCACCGCCTCGGCGGTCTTCTCCGGCATGTCCCAGTAGCCCTGCATCACCGAGTAGCCGCGGACCAGCAGTTCACCCTGGACGCCGCGGGCGACCGCGTCGCCGTCGCGGTCGACGATCTTCACCTCGATGTGCGGCCCGACCCGGCCGACGGTCTCCACCCGCTTGGTCACCGGGTCATCCGGCATGGTCTGGTGGTTGACCGGGGAGGTCTCGGTCATGCCGTAGCAGATGCCGATCTCGGAGATGCCGAGGATGTCGATGATCTCCCGCATGGTCTTCGTCGGGCACGAGGTCCCGGCCATCACCCCGGTGCGCAGCCGGGACAGGTCCAGTTTCTTGCCCTTCTGCTCGAGATGGTCGAGCAGCTGGAGTTCGGCCATGAACATCGTCGGGACGCCCAGCAGGCTGGTGGCCTGGCCGTGGTGGGCGGCCTCCAGCGTGTTCTCCGCGTTGAAGACCGGCCCGGGGATGATCGTCGCCGCCCCGTGCGTCACGGCGGCGAGGATGCCGATAACCATGCCGAAGCAGTGGAAGAACGGCACCGGGACGACCACCCGGTCGGCGTCGGTGTAGTCCAGCCGCTCCCCGATCATGAAGCCGTTGTTGAGCACGTTGTGGTGGGTCAGGGTCGCACCCTTGGCCATCCCGGTGGTCCCCGAGGTGTACTGGATGTTGATCGGGTCGTGCGGGTCGAGGGACTCGCGCACCGGGTTGAGGTCGAGGATCGCACTGTTGGCGAGCTCCTCCCACCGCTCGGAGCCGAAGAACACGGTCTCGCGGTAGGGGCGGTCGAAGGTGTGCTCCACCGCCCCGATCATCGCCCGGTAGTTCGAGTCCTTGAACCGGCCGGCGGAGAACAGGGCCCGGATACCCGACTGGTTGACCGCGTACGTCAGTTCCCGGGTGCGGTAGGTGGGGTTGATGCAGACCAGGATCGCGCCGATCTCCGCGGTGGCGAACTGCAGCACCATCCACTCCCACCGGTTCGGCGACCACACCCCGATCCGGTCACCCTTGCGGTAGCCGGCGTTGTGCAGGCCGGACGCCAGGCGCAGGACCTTGCGGTGGAACTCCTGGTAGGTCAGGTGGATGTCGCCGTAGAGGTCGATGAGGGCGTCGTTGTCGGGGAAGGCGGCGACGGTGCGGGCCAGGTTCTGCCCGATGGTCTCGGTGAGCAGGGTCGAGTCGGTCGGGCCGACCAGGTGGGAGACGGCCGGATCGAGGTCGGCGGGGTCGGTGAGCGTGATGTCCCGGACCACGGGACGCAGTGTGGAGGTCATGATCGGTCAGCTCCTGTGTTGTCAGAGGTTCGGGAGAGAATCAGTTCGGCCTGTCGGCGCAGCGGGGCGTCGATCATCTGTCCGTCGACGGCGAAGGCCCCGGAGTTCTCCGCGGCGCCGGCGACGACACGCCGGGCCCAGTCAAGGCGCGCGGGGTCGGGCCGGTAGGCGTCCCGGATCACCGGGACGAGTCCGGGGTGGATGGCGACGGTGGCGGCGAAACCGCTCGCCGCGGCGTCCACCGCTTCGGCGGACGCCCCGGCGGTGTCGGCGGTGTCGGCGTGGATGGAGTCCAGTGCGGCCTTCCCGGCGGCGGCCGCGTGCAGCAGGACCAGTGCCCGGGTCAGCCGGGGCACCTCGCGGTACCCGCCGGGGTGGCCGGAGGCGCCGCCGCCGGGGGTCGGGGCTTCGTCCCCGCTGTACCGCGAGGCCGTGCCGCCCAGCGCCGCAGTGAGGTCTTCTGCACCCCAGAACAGGGCGTCCACCTGCGGGTGGGCGGCCAACGATCCGAGGTCGAGGACGCCCCGGGGGGTCTCGACCAGCGCGATGACCCGCCATGCCGCGGCGGCCGGGTGGGCGGCGGCGAGGGCGTCCACCGTGGCGGCACCCTCCGCCTTCGGCAGCATCACCGTGGTGAAGCGGCTGGCGGCGACGGCGGCGACATCGTCGGCGAAGTCCGGGGGGCCGGGCGGGTTGATCCGCACGATGGTGCGCGCGGGGTCGAGGTACTCCCCCGCGGCGACGATGTCCCTGCGGGCGGTGGCCCGGTTCTCCGCGCGGCAGCCGTCCTCCAGATCGAGGATGACCGCGTCCGAACGGTCGGCGGCCTTGGCGAACCGCTCCGGACGGTCGGCCGGCGCGAAGAGCAGGGCGGGGCCCGGTGGTGTCCAGTGCCCGGTCATACGTCCTCCTCCGGCCGGCACTGCACCAGGGTGGAGCGGACGGCGGTGCACACGACCTCGCCGTCCTGGTTGCGGCCGGTGTGGCGCAGCTCGACGATGCCCTGGTTCGGCCGGGATTTCGAGACCCGCTTGGACAGGCACGTCGTCTCCGCGTAGAGCGTGTCGCCGTGGAACATCGGGGCGGGGAAGGTGATCTCGCTGAAGCCGAGGTTCGCGACGATGGTGCCGAGGGTGAGCTGGTTGACCGACAGGCCGACCACGGTGGACAGGGTGAACATCGAGTTCACCAGGCGCTCGCCGCGGAAACCGGGCTGGGTCGCGGCCCAGGCGGCGTCCAGGTGCAGCGGCTGGGTGTTCATCGTCTGGGTGGTGAACAGGGTGTTGTCCGCCTCGGTGACGGTGCGGCCGGGACGGTGGAGGTAGGTGGTGCCTTCCTCGAACTCCTCGAGCCACAGGCCGCGCTGTTCGACGGTCTTCTCCGGTGCGGTCACGGTCATCCCTCCAGTCCCAGGGAGCGGGCGATGAGCATGAGCTGCACCTCGGTGGTGCCCTCGCCGATCTCGAGGATCTTCGAGTCCCGGTAGTGGCGGGCGACGCGGGTCTCGTTCATGAATCCGGCGCCGCCGAAGACCTGGGTGGCGTCCCGGGCGTTGTCCATGGCGGCGTCCCCCGCGACCATCTTGGCGATGGCGGCCTCGGTGCCGAAGTCCGCGCCGGTGAGCATCTTCTGTGCCGCGGCCCGCCAGGCCTGCCGGGCGGTCCAGGCGCGGGCCTGCATCCGGGCGATCTTGAAGGACACGCCCTGGTATTCCGCGATCGGCCGACCGAAGGAGGTGCGCTGCTTCGCGTACTCCGTCGCCTCGTCCACGCAGCCCTGTGCGGCACCGGTGGCCAGGGCGGCGACGGCGATGCGGCCCTCGGCGAGGATGGAGAGGAACTGGGCGAAGCCGCGGCCGCGCGTGCCGAGCAGGTTCTCCTCCGGGACGCGGACGTCGTCGTAGCTCAGCGGGTGGGTGTCCGAGCAGTTCCAGCCGACCTTGTCGTAGCCGGGTTCGGCGGTGAAGCCGGGGGTGTCCGTCGGCACGATGATCGCGGAGATCTCCTTGCGGCCGTCCTCGCGGGTGCCGGTCACCGCGGTCGTCGTGACGATCGAGGTGATGTCGGTGCCGGAGTTGGTGATGAACTGCTTGGCGCCGTTGAGCACCCACTGGCCGTTGTCGAGCTTCGCGGTGGTCTTCGTGCCGCCGGCGTCCGAGCCGGCACCGGGTTCGGTGAGCCCGAAGCCGGCGAGCGCCTTCCCGGCGGTGAGGTCGGGGAGGTACTTCTGCTTCTGCTCTTCGGTGCCGAACCGGTAGACCGGCATGGCGCCGAGGGAGCAGCCGGCCTCCAGGGTGATGGCGACAGACTGGTCGACACGTGCCAGTTCCTCCAGCGCGATGCCGAGGGCGAAGTAGTCGCCGCCCATGCCGCCGTACTCCTCGGAGAACGGCAGGCCGAACAGGCCGAGTTCGCCCATCTGTGCCTGGATGTCGTAGTCGAAGGTGTGGTTGCGGTAGTTCTCCGCCATCTTCGGGTCGACGACCTCGTTGGCGAACTCCTCGACGGTGCGGCGCAGTTCGACGAGCTCGGGGCTCAGTCCGTCGTCGGCGGGGTTGTGGCGGCGGGTGGTTGCTGCGGTGGACGTGGTCATGGTGTTGTTCCTTGTCTGTGCTGTCAGGTGATGCAGGGAAAAGTCAGGGGCAGTCAGGCGGGGACGGTGGCGAGGACGGTGCCGGCGCCGACCTTGTCGCCGGCGGCGCAGGTCAGCCGCACCGTCCCGTCGTGGGCGGCGGTCAGGGAGTGCTCCATCTTCATCGCCTCGAGGACGACGAGCGGTTGGCCGGCGGTGACCGTGTCCCCGTCGGCGACCCGGACGGCGACGACGGTTCCGGGCATGGGACTGAGGATGTCGTCCTCCCCCGGGCCGGCCGCGGCGGCGTCCTGCCCGAGGCCGAGCGGGGTGACGGTCCAGGTGCCGGCCGGTCCGGAGACCGCGACGGCGTCGGTCCCGGCGGCGGTCGGCACGGGCATGGTCGACCACCGGCGGGATCCCCGCCCCTCGGCGGTGAGGACCCACGATGTTCCGCCGGTGCCGTCCGGGGCGGTCGCCAGAAGTGAGACCGTGGTCGCCGGGGACGGGAAGGAGGTGGCGGCGGCGTCCCCGTCGGACGCCGCGACGGGGGTCGCGGTGAGCGTCAGGCTGTCGGTTCCGGCGAGACCGAGGTCGGTCGGGCCGGCGCCCGGCACCGCGACCCGGACCCGGAACGGCGCCGGCTCCGCCCCGGCGCGCCAGCCGTCGGCCACGCCCCAGGAGCCGTGGTGCCCGGTGGCGGTCGCGGACGCCGCCGCCCGCTCCCGCAGCGCCAGGGCGGCGACGACGAGTGCCTCGCCGGGGACGGCGGGGACGGTGAAGTCCCCGGCGATCCGGTCGAGCAGGCCGGTGTCCAGCGTCCCGGCGCGGACGTCGGGGTCGGCGAGCAGGAACCGGCAGAAGTCGATGTTCGTGCCGGGTGCCCCGTCGGTGCCGAGCCCGGTGAGCAGAGTGGTCGCCAGGGCGGCGTCCAGCCGGTCGAGGGACTGCACCCGGTCAGTGCCGTACGCGATGACCTTGGCGAGCATCGGATCGTAGTCCGAGCCGATGGCCTGGCCGGCGGTGATGCCGGTGTCCACCCGGATGCCCGGGCCGGTCGGCCAGCGCAGTGCGGTGACCGTGCCGCCGGTGGGCAGGAATCCGGCGGCCGGGTCCTCGGCGTAGACCCGGGCCTCGACGGCGTGGCCGGTGAGGGTCACGTCCTCCTGCGCCAGGGGAAGCTCCTCGCCGCGGGCCACCCGGATCTGCAGTTCCACCAGGTCCAGGCCGGTGACCAGTTCGGTGACGGGGTGCTCGACCTGCAGTCGGGTGTTCATCTCCATGAAGAAGAACAGGTCGGGACGCGTCGCGGAGACGATGAACTCCACGGTGCCGGCGCCACGGTAGCCGCAGGACCGGGCCGCGTCGCAGGCTGCCTCGCCGATACGGGCGCGGGTCGCCGCGTCCAGCAGGGGTGAGGGCGCCTCCTCGATGACCTTCTGGTGGCGGCGCTGCAGCGAGCACTCGCGCTCGCCGAGGTGGATGACATTGCCGTGGGTGTCCGCCATGACCTGCACCTCGATGTGGCGCGGGGTGTCCACGAAGTGCTCGATGAACAGGGTGTCGTCACCGAAGGAGGACGCCGCCTCACGCCGGGCGGTGACCAGGGCCTCCGCCAGGTCGGCCGGCTCCTCGACGACGTGCATGCCCTTGCCGCCGCCACCGGCCGACGGCTTGATGAGCACGGGGAACTCCACTCCCCGGCCGCCGTCGGCGCCGGTGACCCCGGCGATGAGTTCGGCGTCGGTGAGTCCCGGCCGGGAGATGCCCGGCACGGTGGGCACGTCGCGGGCCTCGACGGTGGCGCGGGCGGTGATCTTGTCGCCCATGCCCTCGATCGCGTCGGCCGGTGGGCCGATGAAGACGATGCCGGCGTCCTCGCAGGCGCGGGCGAAGGCCGCGTTCTCCGAGAGGAAACCGTAGCCGGGGTGGACCGCGCCCGCCCCGGTCGCTGCGGCGGCGGCGAGGACGCGGTCGATGTTCAGGTAGGACTCGGCGGCCGCGGCCGGCCCGAGGCGGACGGCCGTGTCGGCGAGTGTGACGTGCGGTGCGCCGGCGTCGGCGTCCGAGTAGACGGCGACGGCGCGCAGGCCCATGTCCTGGACGGTGCGGATGATCCGGCACGCGATCTCGCCGCGGTTGGCGACGAGGACGGTACCGAAGGTTCCGGTGGTGTCGTTCACTGGTGCTCCTCTCCTTACATCCGGAAGACGCCGAAGCCGGCGCCGTTGTCGGGGGTGGTGCCGCGGTCGGTGTCCCGCGGGGTGCGGGCGCAGACCGCCAGGGCCATGGCGAGGACGCGACGGGTGTCCGCCGGGTCGATCACGCCGTCATCCCAGAGCCGGGCGGTGCCGTACCAGCAGCTGGACTTCTCCTCGAACAGGTCCCGGATCGGGCGCTCGAAATCCTCCCGGTCGGCTTCGGTCCACTCCCCGCCCTCACGGGTGACCTTCGCGCCGCGGACGGTGGACAGGGTCATCGCGGCCTGCGGGCCGCCCATCACCGAGACCTTCGCGTTCGGCCAGGTCCACAGGAACCGGGGTGAGTAGGCGCGGCCGCACATGGCGTAGTTGCCGGCGCCGAAACCGCCGCCGGTGATGACGGTGAGCTTGGGGACGGTCGCGGTGGCGACGGCGGTGACCATCTTCGCGCCGTGTTTGGCGATGCCGCCCTGCTCGTAGTCCCTGCCGACCATGAAGCCGGTGGTGTTCTGCAGGAACAGCAGTGGTGTGCCGCGCTGCTCGCACAGTTCGATGAAGTGGGCGGCCTTCACCGCGCCGTCGCCGAAGATCACGCCGTTGTTGGCGATCACGCCGACGCGGTGGCCTTCGATCCGGGCGAAGGCGGTGATGACGGAGTTGTCGTACTCGGCCTTGAACTCGTGGACCGAGCCGGTGTCCGCGATGACCCCGATGACCTCGCGGGCGTCGTAGGGGGTCTTCAGGTCGGTGGGGACGATGTCGTAGAGGTCGGTCTGATCGGCGGCGGTGAAGGTGTCGACCGGGGCGGCCGGGTTGTCCGGGGCGGCCGGGTTATCCGGGGCGGCCGGGTTGTCCGGGGCGTCCGGGCTGTCTCCTGGAAGGGTGGCGACGATGTCGCGGATGCGCTGCAGGGCGTCCGCGTCATCGGCGGCGAGGTGGTCGGTGACCCCGGAGATCCGGGAGTGCATCGCGCCGCCGCCGAGTTCCTCGGCGGTGACGTCCTCGCCGGTGGCGGCCTTCACCAGCGGCGGGCCGGCAAGGAAGATGGTGCCCTGGCCGTCGACGATGACGGTCTCGTCGGAGATCGCCGGGACGTAGGCGCCGCCGGCGGTGCAGGACCCCATGACCGCGGAGAGCTGCGGGATCCCGCGGGCGGACATCCGGGCCTGGTTGTAGAAGATGCGGCCGAAGTGGTCGCGGTCGGGGAAGACCTCGTCCTGCTGCAGCAGCATCGCCCCGCCCGAGTCCACCAGGTAGATGCAGGGCAGTCGGTTGGCCTCGGCGATCTCCTGGGCGCGCAGGTGCTTCTTCACGGTCATCGGGTAGTACGTCCCGCCCGAGACGGTCGCGTCGTTGGCGGCGATGAGGCACAGGCGGCCCTCCACCAGGCCGATGCCGGCGATGATGCCGGCGCCGGGGACGCGGCCGTCGTACATGTCCTCGGCGGCCAGGGGCGCGACCTCGAGGAAGGGGCTGCCCGGGTCGAGCAGGGCGTTGACCCGGTCCCGGGGCAGCATCTTGCCGCGGGAGAGGTGGCGGGCCCGGGCCCTGTCCCCGCCCCCGCGGCGGGCGCGGGCGATCCGGTCGCGGAGTTCCGCGGTGAGGGCGGGGAAGCCGGTGGGGTCGGGTGCTTCCGCGGTGCCGACGGCAGGTGCAGTCACGGTCCTGTATCCCTTCTGGTTCAGTTTCGTTTTGTCAGTGATGCATTCGTTTCCAGAGAGCCTATATGTCCCACATCACACACGGAAGCAATCAGTCGTGATTGTTTTCTTCCTGATCGCCGTTCAAGAAGATGACCTGCTGGTTCACCGGAACACCCCCCCTGTACAGGGGTAGTCGATCGTCCAACGATCCCGATAAAACAGGTCACTACTGCCGATATCCACTGTGGAAGCACGGTCGGCACCGGAACACACCCCGCTACTCCGACCACAGGTGGACGCCCCGCGCGACCGTCGATACACTTCCCGTCACACCCGTATCCGATCAACCGTGATGCAAAAGGAGGTCACTGTGCCGTCGACATCCACCGAACCCCGGCAGCAACGCAGCCGGGAGACCCAGCAGGCCCTGCTCGCCGCGGCACTGACCGTCCTCACCAGGGAAGGGCTCCAGGGCACCACCGTGAGCGCGGTCGCTGCCGAGGCAGGGGTGTCCCGGGGCGCCGCCCAACACCACTTCCCCACCCGCGACACCCTCATCGAGGCCACTGTCGCCCAGTTCTATGCGGACGCCACCCGGCAGTTGCGCAGCGCCGTCGCCGACCTCGGGACCGACATCGACGGGACGCCCGTCCGGGAGATTCTCACCCTCGTCGTGGAATCCTTCAGCACCGATTCCTTCCGTGCCGCACTCCATGTGTGGTCCGCAGCCGCCGGCCCCGAAGGCGAACTCCGCGACCTCATCATCGCGGCGGACTCCCGCTACGCCCGCGAGGTCTACCAGATCATGGCCCTCACCCTGGATGCCGACCTGTCTGACCAGCACACCCGTCGGCTGCTGCGTGCCACCATCGACCTTGCCCGCGGGCTCGGCCTCGGTGCCGTCCTCGTCGACAATGCCGAGCACCGGCGCACCGTCACCGACACCTGGGCCACGATCCTCGACGACGGTCTCCGCCGGAACGGATGACACCCGGTCCACCCCGCACCGCCACCGTCGTCGGTTCCGGACCCAACGGTCTCGCCGCCGCCGTCGTCCTCGCCGAGGCGGGCCTGCGCGTCACCGTCGTCGAGGCGGCGGACACGGTCGGCGGTGGCACCCGCAGTGCCGGACTCATGGTGCCCGGCGTGGTCCATGACCTGTGCTCGGCCGCCCACCCGCTCGCCCAGGCCTCCCCGTTCTTCCACCGGTACGGCGACCGGCTCGCCGACCACGGCCTGGCCTTCGCCACCGCCGAGGTGGACATGGTGCATGTCCTGGATGCCGGCCGTACGGCGTCCCTGCACACCGACGTCTCCCGGACAGCCGCCGGTTTCGGCGATGCGCGGGACGCCCGGGCCTGGCGCGCGCGTGTCGGCTGGTCGGCCAGCCACGCGGACGACATCGCCGCCGAGTTCCTGCAGCCGGTCCTCCACCTCCCCCGCCGCCCGCTGCTGTTCGCCGGGTTCGGCGTGAACGCCGCACTCCCGGCCGCATTGTCGTGGCGCCGGTTCCGTACCGCGGAGGCCCGCGCCCTGACCGCGGGCATCGCGGCCCACGCCTTCACGCCACTGACCCGCCCCGGGGCCTCGGCCGCCGGTGCCCTGCTCACCGCGGCCGGTCACCGGTACGGTTGGCCGGTCGCGGTCGGCGGCTCGCAGGCCATCGCCGACGCCCTCGTGGGTCTCCTCGAATCTCTCGGTGGATCGATCGTCACCGGCACCCCGGTCACCGACCTCGACGAGGTGGCGGACGCCGACGTGGTGCTCCTCGACACCTCCGTCGAGACCGCGGCGTCCATCCTCGGTCCCCGACTTCCGGAGCGGGTGGAGCGTGCCTGGCGCCGGTTCCGGCGCGGGCCGGCGGTGGCGAAAGTCGACTACGTCCTCGACGGCGACGTGCCGTGGACCGCCCCGGACGCCCGGCGTGCCGGCACGGTCCATCTCGGCGGCACCGCGGAGCAGATCACCGCCGCTGAACAGGACTGCTGGGACGGACGCCTGCCGTCCCGCCCGTTCACCCTGGTCTGCCAGCAGTATCTGGCCGACCCCTCCCGGTCGACGGTGGTCGACGGCAGGCGGCTCAACCCGCTGTGGGCCTACGCCCATGTCCCCGCCGGGTGGGACGGGACGCCGCAGCAGACCTTCGAGCTGGTCACCACACAGATCGAGGACGCCGCCCCCGGATTCCGGGAACACATCGTGGACCATGTGGCGTCGCCGCCGACGGTGGTCGAGGCGCACAACCGCAACAATGCCGGCGGGGAGATCTCCGGCGGAGCCAATGACCTGGTACAGCTGCTCGCCCGGCCGCGGTTCAGCCCGGACCCGTACTCGACCGGGATCCCGGGGGTGTACCTGTGCTCGTCCTCGACGGCACCGGGCGGCGGCGTGCACTTCATGTGCGGGATGAATGCGGCGGTGCGGGCGCTGGGAGCAGCCGAGTTGCCCCGGTAGACTCTCCCCGCTGCGCCCGCGCTCAACCCTCAGCCCGAGCCCGGCCGGCGTCGGTGTCGGTTTTCAGAACCGAGGTGTCGGACGGCTCCTCCGGATGCTGGGTTCACGATCCCAGGTGCTGCTCAGAGACAGGAAAATGGACCTGTCGGTTCGTTCCGCGGTCACCGGGGGTCGTCGACGCGTCATGCCGGTGGTCGCGCAGCCGCAAGCTCCCCGGGAAGTACAACTACGCCCTGCGCCGCGTCCGCCACAGCCCGACGGCCAGTGCCGCACCCCAGACAAGGAACAGCGGATCCCACAGCCAGGCGTGGCCGACCATCCCGTCACGGTCGTAACCGCCGTCGGGCTCCACGATCCCGGACAGGACGAGGTTGCCCGTGACGGTGTTCACCCCGCCCCACAGGATCAGCAGTACCGCCCCCGCCCAGCTCACCACCCGGAGACGGCGGTGCCAGAACACCGGCTGCCCCGGCTGCACCGGCTTGTCCGGCGCCCTCAGCAGAAGCAGCGGCAGCAGCGCCGCGAGGATCTTCACCACCCCGACCGGCAGCAGCACCGCCGGATGCTGCTGCCACTGCTCGACGAGATCCTCCCCCAGCGTGTCCACGAGCCAGGCCCCGCCGGTCCCCCAGTAGATGCTGACGCCGCCGTGGACCAGCCCGACGACGGCCGCGACCGTGAACGCGGCGCAGGCCGAAACCGGAGCACGGTTACCCATGTCCACCAGGGTAGCGGCCGACGTCGCCGTGTTTCACGGAAAGGAGAGCTGACGCCGGCGACACCGGCGACTCAACCTGTCACCGTGAGCTCAGCCGACCGCTGTTGTCCCGGTTCAGGTGGCGGGCGATGACCATCCGTTGGATCTGGTTGGTCCCCTCGAAGATCTGGGTGATCTTGGCTTCCCGCATGAAGCGTTCCACCGGGAAGTCTTTCGTGTAGCCGGCTCCGCCGAAGACCTGTACCGCATCCGTCGTGACTTTCATGGCGTTGTCCGTGGCGATGAGTTTCGCCACCGAAGCTTCCTTGCCGAACGGCACGCCCAGGTCCTTCAGCCTGGCGGCGGCGAGCACCGTGGCACGCGATGATGTCACTGCTGCCTCCATGTCCGCCAGCAGGAAACCGAGTCCCTGATGCTCGATGATCGGTCGGCCGAAGGTCTCCCGCTCCTGCGCATACGTCACGGCCGCATCCAGTGCGCCCTGCGCCAGGCCCGTCGCACACGCCGCGATTCCCAGCCTGCCGGAGTCCAGGGCGGCGAGGGCGATCTTCAGTCCCTGTCCTTCGTCGCCGATCCGCTGCTCCACGGGGACCCGGACGTCCTCGAAGTTCAACGAGGCTGTCGGTGACCCGGTCAGTCCCATCTTCCGTTCCGGCTTCGCCGCCGAGAATCCCGGAGTATCCGCGGGAACGAGGAAGCAGCTGATCCCTTTCCCGTCACCTGGTTCTCCGCTGGTGCGCGCCATGACGGTGTAGAAGTCGGCGAAGCCGCCGTTGGTCACCCATGCTTTCGTGCCGTTGAGCACGTATTCGTCACCGTCACGGCGTGCGCGCATCGCCATGGCGGCCGGGTCTGATCCCGCGTGTGCCTCGGACAGGCTGTACGCGCCCAGCATCGTCCCACCGAGCATGTCCGGAAGCCAACGCTGTTGTTGCTCAGGGGTCCCGAAAGTGGCGAGCGGGAAACAGCTCAATGTGTGCACCGATACTCCGACAGCGACGGAGGCCCACACGGCACCGATCTCTTCCAGCGCCTGCAGATACAGTTCCGTCGGTAGCCCGAGTCCACCGACTTCTTCGGGGTAGGCCATGCCCAGTACACCGACTTCACCGAGCGTCCGGAATGCCCCGTCGGGAAAACGTTCCGCTTCCTCAAGATCTGCGGCCTCCGGCGCCAGACGTGTGGTGACGACCTCACGCACCGCCTCAATCACCGCCAGATGTTCCTCGTTGTCAAGAATTCGTCGTGCCGGCATGGTCTCCTCCTGCGTGTGATGTGGTGGTGCCCCACCGGTGACGGGAGGGGCAGAAATTTCTCGGGCTACTGCTGCGCGGGGACGCGGACAATCAGTGCATCCCCCTGGCCACCGCCGCCGCAGAGGGCGGCAGCACCGGTGCCACCGCCGCGGCGGCGGAGTTCCAGGACGAGATGCAGCAGGATGCGGGCTCCGGACATGCCGATGGGATGGCCGAGTGCGATTGCCCCACCGTTGACGTTGACCCGGTCGAGACTGATGCCGAGGTGCGACGCTGAAGCGAGTGCCACCGCGGCAAAGGCCTCATTGATCTCGACGAGATCGAGATCAGCGGGAGTGATTCCGTCGCGTTCGCACGCTTTCGCGATGGCGCGCGCCGGCTGGAGCTGCAGCGATGTGTCCGGGCCGGCGACCATCCCCGCTGATCCGATCTCGGCCAGCCAGTCCAGGCCCCGGGCTTCCGCCTCGTCACGGCTCATCACCACCAGCGCGCAGGCCCCGTCGTTGATGGTCGACGAGTTTCCTGCCGTGACCACTCCGTTTTCCCGGAATGCGGGTGGAAGCGCACCGAGACCGGCGGCAGTCGTGTCCGGGCGGATTCCTTCGTCACGGTCGACCACGGTTTGCCGGCCTCGGTGGTCGGTCACGGTCACCGGAACCACCTCGTCCCCGAAGATCCCGGCATCCCAGGCTTCAGCTGCCCGTTGCTGGGATGCGGCGGCGAAGGCGTCCTGCTCTTCCCTGGACACCGGGGCAAGGTCGTTGCCCTGCTCCGTGAGGAGACCCATCGGGACACCGTCGAAAGCGTCGGTGAGACCGTCCATCTCCATGTGGTCATCGAGGGCGAGTCCTCCGAACTTCGCCCCCTCACGGGACCGCTTCAACAGGCGGGGAGACTGCGACATGGATTCCTGTCCACCTGCGACGACTATGTCAAGGTCTCCGGAACGGATGAACTGGTCAGCCGTGATCACTGCCTGTATCCCCGACAGGCACACCTTGCTGACCGTGGTCGAGGGGACGTCCATCGGTATCCCTGCAGCGGCCGTCGCCTGACGCGCGGGCAGTTGTCCCGCCCCGGCGGTGAGGACCTGGCCGAGAATCGCGTAGTCGACGTCGCTCCCGGCGATCCCGGCGCGGGTGAGCGCCGCACGGACAGCGACGGCACCGAGTTCCGCGGCGGACAGGGTCGAGAGGCCGCCGAGCAGTCTTCCCACCGGGGTGCGTGCCCCGGAGACGATGACGGATGTGGTCATGGTTGATGATCCTCCTGTTATTTCGGTTCGAGCCGGACGGCGCCGTCGAGGCGGATGGTCTCGCCGTTGAGCATGGTGTTCTCGATGATGTGTCGGGCCAGGGCCGCATACTCCCCTGGTTTCCCCAGCCTGGACGGGTGCGGGGTCTTGTCCCCCAGTGATGCCCGGACCTCATCCGGGAAACCTGCCATCATCGGAGTCTCGAACAGACCGGGGGCGATGGTGACGACCCGGATGAGACTGCGGGCCAGTTCCCGGGCGGCCGGCAGCGTGTAACCGACCACGCCCGCCTTCGACGCGCCGTACGCGATCTGACCGATCTGACCTTCATAGGCTGCGACCGACGCCGTGTTGACGATCACGCCCCGTTCCTCACCGACCGGTTCCGTCTGCGCCATGGCCGCCGCGGCCTGGGAAGCGACGTTGACGGTACCCCCGAGGTTGATACTGACGACCTTCATGAAGGCATCGAGATCCAGCGGACCGTCCCGGCCGACGAGCTTGCCGGGGGTCGCGACCCCGGCACAGTTGACGGCGATACGTAGCGGGCCGTCGGCGGATGCTGCTTCCACGGCTGCTCTGACGTCGGCGACACTGGTCACATCGCCGGGGATGAAATGGACGTTCGCCCCGATCTCATCCGCGGTCTGTTTCCCCGGAGAACCGGGGAGGTCAAGAATGTAGACCTCCGCTCCTGCGGCAGCGAGCTCTTCTGCGGTTGCCCGGCCGAGGCCGGAGGCACCGCCGGTGACGAGTGCACGGGATCCTTCGATTCGCATGGTGATCTGTTGTCCTTTCCTGAAAAGTTCCTGTTGTCGTACCGCGGGGTTACCGACCGATGTCAGCTGTCACGCATTCGAGGTTCGCCACGTGTCGTGTGGGCGAGTAGTCGAGGTCGCTCCCCACCGGGCCGAGCACGGTCCGGGCAGTCCGGGCCGCGTCGAGGGACGCGTAGGCGTTGTCAGCTGCCACTGCAGTCACTGCAGCGGTGTCCGCACCCGTACTGTCCTTCAACCGCCCCAGATGCAGAGCACTCTGATAGCTCTTTCCGACGGCTACTGCGGCGCCTGCGAGACCCACGGTTGTCAGCTCCGACGGACTGAGCGGCGCGCCGCTCTGTGTCCGGTGATGCCGGTGCTCGAGCGCCGCGGTGACAGCATCGCGGGCAGCGCCGGCCACGGCCCATGCTGCGGCGTAGCCTGCCTCTGCCAGGCAGTGGAGCGGTCCGTCCTCGCCGACCGCCGAGTCCAACGGGAGCATCGCGGTCTGTGGCAGCCGGACGCCGGTGAGTGTCACGTCCGCCCGGGAGACCGCTCTGCGGGCGAGCCCCGGTTTCCCCGGTTCCACAGTGAACCCCGGTGTGCCGGTGGGAACGATGAAGCCACGGACACCGTTCCGGTCACCCGGTTCCTGGGTCTGTGCCCAGATGACCGCCACATCGGCGACGTCTGCCAGCATCACCTGCTTCTTGGTTCCGTTGAGCACCCATTCACCGCCGACCTCCTGTCTGGCGGTGGCCGACATCGCGGAGATCTCGGTAACGGCACCGGTCACCGGATCCACCTCGGTCAGCCCGAAGCAGCCGACTGCGGTACCGTTCGCCAGTGCGGACAGCCACTCCAGTTTCTGGTCGAGTGAGCCGTGCCGGTGGATCGCGGACATCACCAGCGACCCCTGCACAATGGCGAGATCCGCAAGCGCGGAATCCACCGCGGCAAGCTCCTGGACTGCGAGTCCGTACTCGACTGCACTCCCTCCGGGACAACCGAACCCGGACAGCGACATGCCCAGCACCCCGAGCCTGCCCAGTGCAGGCAGCAGTTCAACGGGGGTGTGACCTTCCCGGAACCAATCGGTGATCCCGGGACGCAGCTGCTTGTCCGCGAGGGCGCGGACCGACAGTGCGGTGGACTTCTCCTTCAGGCTGAACATGCCGTCCAGTTGAAGAACGTCGGTCGTTCCGAACCAGGAACCGCCCGGACGCCCCGGCGTCGGAGCGGCGGTGACCTGCCCGGGGAGAGCGGTGCTTCCCAGTGCGCTCCGGTCCTTCTTCAGGTTCTCCGCCACGTCGGCAAGTTCAGCCCGCATGACCGCTTTCTGGGGCTTCCCGGAAGGCGTCCTCGGCAGGCTTTCCCGGATCTCCAGATATTCCGGCCAGTACTGTTTGGCGATGCTGGTGGTCTCCAGGTGCTGCTGCAGGTCTCTGAGTGTCAGCGGGTCACGGTCCTCCGCCATGACGACGACGGCTGCGGCGATTTCCTGCAGTCGGTCATCCGGCATGGCGACCACCGCAATATCCTCGATCGCCGGGTGCTGGACCAGCGCGTTCTCCAACGCCCCCACCGGGACATTCTCACCGCCCCTGATGATGAGGTCCTTGCTGCGTCCGGCAAGAGTCAGGAACCCCTCCTCATCAATGACGGCGATGTCACCGGTGTCGAACCATTCCCCGTCGAACTCCTCCAGGGTCCTGTCCAACAGCCCGAGATAGCCGTGGAACACGAACGGACCGCTGACCTGCAGTCTCCCTTCTGTTCCCGGTTCGAGTTCAGTGCCTTCGTGATCGACGATGCGGATCGACATACCGGGGAACGGCCGTCCGTCGGTGGCGTTGACCTTCTCCACCTGGTCATCGGGGTGCCCCATCGTGGCCACACAGCACTCCGTCATGCCCCAGCCGCCGAAGACCTGCATCGCGGGGAACAGTTCCCGGGCCTTCGTGACGAAACTCCGGGGAATGGGCGACCCGACGCAGCAGAAGTGTTTCAGACTGCTCAGGTCATAGTGGTCAAGGTTGTCGGCGGACAGCAGGTCGTGGAGGAACGTCGCTGCCCCTGAGGTGTGGTTGATGCCGTACTTTTCCGTCAGGTAGACGAAATAGTCGACGTTCCACACGTCCTGGAATACCCCGGTCCCACCGACCATGAGTGGAAGGCATACGCCGTACAGGTATCCGGTGAGATGGCCGAGGGTTGAGGCCATGTGGATCACGGAGGTCTCATCCAGGCCCATATTGTCGTGCCACGGCAGGGACCCGGCGATCAGGGTGTTGTGGGTGTGCAGGACGCCTTTCGGTTTACCCGTCGTGCCCGAGGTGAACATGATCAGGGCGAGGTCGTTGGGGTCCGGACGCAGCGGCGCGAAGTCCACCGGGTCCTCATCGCGGCGCTGACGTCCGGTCGCCATGAAGTCCTCGAAGAAGTCGAAGTGCCGGCGCGCGTTCCGGCCGCGCACAACGACGGTCTTCCGCAGGTCCGGGAGATCATCACGCAGTCGGTCGACCATGTCCATGTAATTGAAGCGCCGGAAGTCCTCCGGGATGAACAGCACGGAGACCCTCGCGGTCTTCGCCATGTGGCCGATTTCTTTGTCCCGGTAGATGGGGATGAGTGCGTTGGTGACGGCACCGACCCTGATCGCCGCCAGATGGATGATCAGCCACTCATACCAGTTCGGCAGCTGGATCCCCACGACGTCTGTCGGTTCCACACCCGCTTCAACCAGTGCGTGGGCGGCGATGTCGACGGCGTCCGACAACTCCGCATAGGTGTGCCGTCCGGCCGGTTCGACGTTGCTGAGCGTGTCGGGGTGGGCCTTCGCCGCATCATCGAAATAGTCGGTGAGCAGGCGGTCGCGCCAGAATCCGTCGCGGGTGTGTTTCCGGATACGGTCCTCAGTGAGCAGGGTGTCAAAATTGGTTGCCATGGTCTGGCTCCTGTTCTGGTGGTGTGGTGTGGACCGGTCACTGGTCCGTGGTGAGCAGATCCGTGTACCGCTCCCGGTACTCGGGTCTGAGTGCGGCGGACAGGGCGAGTGCGAACTGGGTGGAGACGAAGTCCTCGAAACTCATCCGACCGGCGAAATACCAGTGCTTGAATGCCCAGGACTGGGCGATGATGAGAAGGTCATAGGAGAAGACCGGCGCATCGATGTCGTGGAACAACCCGGCGGCGACGGCGTCCTGCGTCGCCTGCAGGACAGGCTGGCCGGTCTCCACTTCGCGCGACATGATGAGTTTCTGGCTCTCCCCGTCGAGCAGGTGGGTTTCGCGGTAGGTCAGCAGGATGCCGTGCCGGTTGTCCCGGATGACCTCTGCGTAGGCGGTGAACGCCGCGGCCAGCCTCCGGACTGGATCTTCCACCGGGTCCAACGCACGCAGGATCCCCTTCCCCATCTCATCGAGAATCCCGATGATCACCGCGCGCACCAGTGCTTCCTTGTTGGCGTAGTAGCGGTAGATCAGTCCGACCGAGATCCCGGCTTCGTCGGCGACAGCCTGCATCGACACCCGGTCCGACCCGGACTTCTGCATCAGCTTGGCCGCCGCGGCGAGCAGCTGGCGGGTCCGGGCGTCCTGGCGTGCCTCCTGTGCCACTTTCGCCGCGTCCCTGGCGGGAGCCTGCTGCTCCCCGGTCGATTCTGATGCCGCCATTGGTGGTCCTCCCGGTCCGTTCACCGCTCCGTTGTGAATATTCCTTCAGTGTGAATGAACGTTCATTCACACAACGAGACACTATCAGGACACAAACGTGGTGGCAATCACAGCGGGGGCACATTCCACTTTCCGACACACCCTGGGGCGCATGCACCCGCACGGCGAACCCCACGCCATCTCCGGAGCCTGCGCAAACTCCACGATTCCCCCGATCCGCTGATTTCCCGGTGGAAATCTTGTTGACTGTCACAGATGAAGCAGACGAAGCCGCCACTGCACCCCGCCCACCGCACCATGCCCGCCGCCCCGCCGGTCCCCGCCGCCGCACCGTTGACCGGAACCCGCACGATCCCGCTGATCGGCGGCCCGGCCGAGGACGTCATCGTCGACAGCGACGGTGTGCACCTGCTGGCCGGGGTCGACGACGGCGGCGTCCTGCAGATCGACCCGACGACCGGTGCGGCGCGACGGATCACCGACACCGGCGGACGCCCTCTCGGGCTGCTCACCGCCCGCGACGGCGCCCTGCTCATCTGCGACGCCGACCGGGGCCTCCTCCGCCTCGACCGCACCACCGGTGACCTCACCGTCCTCGTCGCCCAGGCCGAGGCGATCCCGCTGCGGTTCTGCTCGAACGTCACCGAGGAAGCCGACGGCACCCTGTGGATCACCCAGTCCTCCACCCGGTTCGGCTTCGACCACTACATGGGTGCGGTGCTCGAACACCGGGGTTCCGGCCGCCTGCTGCGCCGCGACCCGGACGGCGCGGTGCACGTCGTGCTCACCCACGTGGACTTCCCCAACGGCATCGCCCTGGCACCGGACGGACAGTCACTGTTCTTCGCCGAGACCACCGGCTACGCTCTGGCCCGGCTGTGGATCCACGGTCCGCGCGCCGGCGAGCTGGAGCGCACGGTCACCAACCACCCCGGGTTCCCGGACAATCTCTCGGAGTTCCGTGCTGACAGTACTGACAGTGCCGGCAGCACCGGCACCACCCGTGCCTGGTTCGCCGACGCGCAGCAGCGCAGCGCCCCGCTCGACCTGCTCGGCCGGCTCCCCGGCGTGATCGCCCGGGTGGTGTGGGCGTTGCCGGACGCCCTCGTCCCCCAGCCCGCAGGCCTGGTCCAGGTCACCGCGGTGGACGGCGACGGCACCCCGGTCCGCACCGTCCGCGGGACCGTCCCCGGATTCGACAACGCCACCGGTGCCGTCGAGCTCGACGGGGTGCTGTACCTGGCGAGCAAGGACCATCCGTGCCTGCTCGCCGTGGACCTGTGACCCGGCCCCGGTTCACTCCCGGCAGTCACTCCCGGTGCAGGACGAAGATGAACGGCCGGTCCAGCCCCCGGTAGTCCATCGCACCCATGAGGGTGTCGTCGTCGACCCTGCGGAAGTGGTCGTTGACCGGCAGCGCATCGTAGATCATCGTGCCGGAGACCACGCCCCGGTACTCCACCATCCGGAGCCGGGCCGCCGGCTTCCCGGTCCGCAGCAGCGGCATGAGCGCCCGGACCAACCCACCGGCCCGGACCCGGCGCAGCAGCGGCGCCACCCGCATCGCGGTGCGCATCGGCACCAGTGCCGGGTTCACGGCGAACAGGCCGCGCCGTCCCGCCATGACCAGCGGGTGGGCGTCCTCGGCGGAGCGGTAGCGCTTGCCGTGCCAGCCGGAGAGTTCGAGGACGCCGTCCAGCGGGTTACCGGTCGCCACCCCGGCCCCGTGCCAGTCCCCCAGCATGTCGGCCACCGCCACCGGCGGCAGGGAATCGAAGAGCGCCAGGGCACTGTCAGTGTCAGTGCCCCGGCGCTCCATCGTGCGCAGTTCGGCGACGGCATCCATGGCCGCCACCGTAGCGGAAACTAGTGGGCGAAGTGACGCTCACCGGTGAGGTACATCGTCACGCCGGCCTTCACAGCCGCGTCGATGACCTCCTGGTCACGCACCGACCCACCGGGCTGGACGACAGCCTTCACACCGGCCTCGGCCAGTGCCTCGAAACCGTCGGCGAACGGGAAGAACGCGTCGGAGGCGGCGACCGCGCCCACGGCACGCTGCTCCTCGCCGGCGAGGGTGTTCGCCCGCTGGACGGCGATCTTCGCCGAGTCGACACGGTTGACCTGGCCCATGCCCACGCCCACGGTGGCGCCGTCCTTGGCCAGCAGGATCGCGTTGGACTTCACGGCACGCACCGTGGTCCAGGCGAACCGCAGGTCGGCGAGGGTCTGCTCGTCGGCGGCCTCGCCGGCGGCCAGCGTCCAGTTCGCCGGGTCGTCGCCGGAGGCGTCGACCAGGTCACGCTGCTGGACGAGCAGGCCACCGGAGATCTCCCTGTGGTCCACGGCGCCCTCGCGCACCGGGGCGTCCGTGCGCAGGATGCGGATGTTCTTCTTACGGCTGAGCACCTCGACCGCGCCGTCCTCGTAGGACGGGGCGATGATGACCTCGGTGAAGATGCCGGCGACCTGCTCGGCCATCTCGACGGAGACCTCACGGTTGACGGCGATCACTCCGCCGTACGCGGAGACCGGGTCGCAGGCGTGGGCGGCGCGGTGCGCGGTGGCGACATCGTCGGCGACGGCGATACCGCAGGGGTTCGCGTGCTTGATGATGGCCACGCAGGGCTCACTGTGGTCCCAGGTGGCGCGCCAGGCGGCGTCCGCGTCGGTGTAGTTGTTGTAGCTCATCGCCTTGCCGTGGAACTGCTCGGCGTTGGCCAGGCCACCGGTGGCGCCCGGGGTGGTGTACACCGCGGCGGCCTGGTGCGGGTTCTCACCGTAGCGCAGCGTGTGGGCCCGCTCGTGGACCTCACCGATCCACTCGGGGAACTGCTCGTAGTCACCGTCGGCGGTCTGCTGCGTCAGCCAGGTCGCGACCGCGACATCGTAGGACGCCGTGTGGCGGAACGCCTGGGTGGCGAGCAGCCGGCGCTCGGCGAGGGTGTAGCCCCCCTCCTTGGCGGCGGCGACGACATTGCCGTACTCGGCCGGGTCGGTGACGACCGCGACGGAGGGGTGGTTCTTCGCCGCCGCGCGGACCATCGAGGGGCCGCCGATGTCGATCTGCTCGACGCAGGCGTCGAAGTCCGCCCCGGAGGCGACCGTGTCGGTGAACGGGTAGAGGTTCACGATGACGAGCTGGAACGGCTCCACACCCAGTTCCTCGAGCTGGGCGAGGTGCTCCGGCTTGCGGGTATCGGCGAGGATGCCGGCGTGGACGCGCGGGTGCAGCGTCTTCACCCGGCCCTCGAGACACTCCGGGAACCCGGTGAGGTCCTCGACCGGGGTGACCGGGACGCCGGCGTCCGCGATACGGGTCGCGGTGGAACCGGTGGAGACGATCTGGACACCCGCCTCATGGAGCCCGGTGGCGAGCTCCTCCAGTCCGGTCTTGTCGTAGACGCTGATGAGTGCGCGCCTGATGGGCTTGCGGGAGTCGTTGTCAGTCATTGATCCAGGCCTTTCGTCCGTCGATGGTGTAGCCGCTCCGGGCCGTCCGGTGGAGCACGTCGACGATGAGGCGCCGCTCCACGGTCTTGATCCGTTCGTGCAGGGTCCCGCGGGTGTCCCCGCGGTGCACCGGCACCGCCTGCTGAGCGAGGATCGGGCCGGTGTCCACACCGTCGTCGACGAGGTGGACCGTGGACCCGGTGAGTGCGACCCCGTAGTCGAGGGCGTCCTCGACGGCGTGGGCCCCGGGGAACGAGGGGAGCAGTGCGGGGTGGGTGTTGAGGATGCGGCCGCGGAACCGACCGACGACCTCGGGCCCGAGGATGCGCATGAATCCGGCGCTGACCACGACATCGGGGGTGTGGGCCGCGATGGCCTCCGCCAGCCGACGGTTCCAGTCGGACCGGTCGTCGCCGCGGGTGTACTCCACGAGGAACGTGGGGATCCCTGCCGACGCCGCCCGGTCGAGGACCCGGCAGTTCCGGTCGGAGCCGACGGCGACGATCTTCACGGTGGAATCGAGGCCGTCGATCAGCGACTGCAGCAGCGTTCCCTCACCGGATCCGAGGACGACGATGCGCAGCGGCTGACCGGGTTCCGGGATGACCGGGACAACCGGGGACGCCGTCGACGTCGACACGGGGATGGACTCTGGGGGAACCGCCTCACTCACGGTGATCCACCTTACCGGTCGGCCCCGCTGTCGCCGTCGTCGGCGTCCTCCTCGGCCTCTGATCCGGCGTCAGGCTCGGCGGAATCCGCTTCCCCGGTGTCCGGTTCGGTGGCGGACTCACTGTCGGACCCGGCGTCGGACTCGGCGTCCGGCTCGTTGTCGGAATCCTCCGCCCCGTCCTCGTCCTCGTCGTCAGCGTCCACCTCAGCGTCCGCTTCGGCGTCCGCCTCAACCTCGGTGTCCTCGACGTTGTCGGCCGCAACGTCCGCCTCAGCCTCCGCTTCGGCGTCCGCCGCATCCTCGGCGCCCTCCTCGTCAGTGGCTGCCTCTGCCTCGACCTCGGCGTCCTCGGCGTCCTCTTCTGCCTCGTCCTCGGCGTCCTCGGCGTCCTCGGCGTCCTCGGCCGTGTCCGGAATGTCGGCGGCCGTCTCGGTCACGCTGCGTCCCACGCGGGCGATCCACAGCAGCACGATGAGGGTGGGCACCAGCAGCCAGCCGAGGAAGAGCAGGGGCGTCAGCCACAGCAGCGCGCCGACTCCGCCGAAGTAGCCGAGGGTGCCGCCACCGGCCCAGGCCAGCAGGAACCCGATCACGGCGGCAGCCACTCCCCCGCCCACCGCGGTCCACAGCGGCGCCTCCACATAGGACCGGCCCCGCAGGTACAGGTACACGGTGCCGATCGCCAGGACCGCGGGGACCACCAGCAGCACCGGGGCGAACCGCAGGTCACCGTTGGGCATCGCCGCCAGCAGCGGCAGCGGCGGCAGGTTGGCGTTGGTGACCGCGAACAGGGACGCCGAGGCGTCCCCGACGTGCATCTCGCCGCCCATGAGCACCGCCGCGCCACCGACCGCGAGGTTCGGCAGGTAGAGCAGGCTGAGCAGCGTCAGCCCCAGCGCACCGGCGGCACCACCGGAGATGTCGTAGGCGGCCGACACCCCACCGGTGTTCAGCAGCAGCTGGACGATGACCGCCACCGCACCCGCCGCCAGGAGGACACCGCTGAACCGGCCGGCGAGCAGCACGGACTCGACCGGCCAGGTGGGCAGGCCACGGCGCAGCAGCAGTGCCCGCCAGATCCGGGGCCCCAGACCGACGATGAACACCACACCGTTGAAGACCACGGTGGTCAGCAGCGCGACCAGGATGTTCGGTGGTGAGACGTCGAAGACGTGCGAGGCGTCCCACAGCATCAGCCACGCGATGACGGTGACCACGGCGGGAACGATGACGGCGAGGGCACCGAAGGCCCGGATGTCCCGGACGCTGATCCGGTTGCCGCACGCGCTGCGGACCCGGCGGGCGTGCCCGAACAGGATGAGCAGCGCCGGCAGGAGTGGAGCGACCCCCAGGACCGAACCGGAGAAGTTCACCGGGGCGAGGTTCACCAGCATCCAGAATGAGCCGATCATCGCGGGAACGGCCCGCAGTGACCCGCCGACCCCGATGACCACGGCGACGGCGCAGATGAGTGCGAGAGTCACCGCATGGTTGATGACGACCGTCGGCAGGAAACGGCGGATGTGGGGTCCCCAGGTCTCCCACCAGTCGGCGACCCGGCCGCGGAATCCGGACCGGGGCCGTCGGGCGTCGGGTGACCCGGGTGACCCGGGTGACGTGGCCCGGGGGCGGGCGGGGGCGTCCGCGCCCTCCGCATCGGGGACCGGGACGCCGCGGGCCTGCCGGGCACCGTGGTCACGTGATGCCGGGGCTCCGTGGGCGCCGGCGACGAAACCCTCGTCACCCCGGGCGCGACCGGCCCCGCGGCGGCTCAGCCGCTCCTGCGCAGCCTCGCGCTGTTCACGCCGGCTGGCGTTCGGGTCGATGTAGGTGCCGGTGCGGCGTCGACGAGGTTCCGGTCCACGACTGTTCCGCTGGGACCGGCCACCATGACGCTGCGACTCCATGTTCACCTGACCCATTGTGCCCAAGACACCCCTCCTCTTTCACAGTGGACACGCCGACAGCGGCTCCGCAGCACGTCAGGACGCCGCGACCGGGGCTGACAGTATCCCGGTGAGCCCCCGGCGAGCTCCCGGTGAAGTCCTGACGGCGGGCGACGAGGACACGGGTGAGCGGCGTTACACCCGCATTTTCGTGCCACCCCCGCCCAATCCACCCGAAATTGCCGTCACCTGCCCGTTCGTCAACCATCAACCCCCGGTTAACCCCCCGCTCATCACCGCGATCGATACCTTTTCGTGATCTTTTCCCCAATTGGCTTGCCCGGCATGTCACGGACCGTTACAGTTTTCCACTGTCAGATAACGATACGGTTACGAAGTCCACGTCGTAGCCGGGACCTACTTAACGGAGACAGTGCAGCGGATGACTACTGAAGCACAGCGCAGCGGAACCCACCGGCGCATCGACACCACAGCCAAGCGGCGTATCGCCTTCGCCGCCGTCGCGGTCACCGGTGTCGCAGCAGCCGGAGCAACCGGTGCGGGTGCGGCTACCGTCCAGAAGTCGGGCGACAGCCAGAAGATCGCCCTGGCGGCCGACTCCCAGAACCTGGCCCAGGGTGCCGGCGTCCCCGACGTCGAGGCCGCCGCCCAGGTCCTGTCGGTCCCGCAGAGCCAGCAGATCTCCGATCTCGCCGGCCAGCTCGACAGCGCAGTGCAGTTCGCCCAGCAGCGGGTCACCGCCGACCTGCAGTCCCGTGCCCCGGAGACGGTCAAGCCGACCGACGGCACCTACACCTCCGGCTTCGAGGTCCGCTGGGGCACCATGCACAAGGGCATCGACCTCGCTGCCCCGCTCGGCACCCCGATCGTCGCCGCCCAGAAGGGCACCGTCATCAACGCCGGCCCGGCCTCCGGCTTCGGCAACTGGGTCCGCATCAAGCACGATGACGGCACCATCACCGTCTACGGCCACATGCAGACCATCGACGTCACCGTCGGCCAGCAGGTCACCGCCGGCCAGAAGATCGCCGGCGTCGGCTCCGAGGGCTTCTCCACCGGCCCGCACTGCCACTTCGAGGTCTACCCCGACGGCGTCAACGCCATCGACCCCGTCGGCTGGCTCGCCGACCGCGGCATCAACGTCTAGAGCCGCTCCCCCTCCCCGTCCCACTGCAGCGGACGGACCAGACCACAGCACCGGGCCCCGTCAGCCCGGTGCTGTGGTGTTTCTGCGGTCTTGTGGTGTTTCTGCAGTCTGCAGCCGGAGTTCCCTCCGCCGCCTCGCCCCGGTCACCCCACGGTCCATCGGAGATGACCCCGGTGGCAGCGCATCTGTCGGAACGGCAGGCCAAAACTGCCGTGGAGGTGGGGGTGAACGCCGTTTTGGCCTGTCGGCGCGACAGATGGCCTGCCAGCCTGCAGCTGCCAGCGCGATGGATGGCCTGCCGGTGCGACAGATGCGCTGCCGGCTGTCGGCCTACAGCTTCTCCATCGGCACGCCGCCGATGAGCATCAGCCGCACCGTCCCGCTCGCACCGAAGTCGATCATCACGGTGGTCCGGGGTCCGCTCCCGTCGACGCTCTTCACGGTCCCCAACCCGTACTTGTCGTGGTTGACCCGGTCACCGACCTCCAGGTGCAGATCCTTGTTGCTGTGCTTCGGCGCCGCAGGGGCCTGCCGCTTCGGAGCGGTGCGACGCGCCTGGCCCCGGGAACCGTGCCCGTCGAAACCACCGGACCAGCCACCCCCGAAACTCGTCCCGTCGGCGTAACCGCCGGAGCCGCCGCCCCACGACGGGGTGGGCTCCTCGCGGATCCAGTCGATGAGGTTCCCGGGGATCTCCGAGAGGAACCGCGACGGCGGATTGTTCGCCGGGGTACCCCACGACGACCGCGTCATCGCCCGGGTGAGGTACAGCCGCTTACGGGCACGCGTGATGCCCACGTACGCCAGGCGCCGTTCCTCGGCGAGTTCGGTCGGATCGCCGAGTGCCCGCTGGTGCGGGAACTGACCGTCCTCCCATCCGGTGAGGAACACCACCGGGAACTCGAGTCCCTTGGCGGTGTGCAGCGTCATCAGGGTCACGAGGTCCTGTTCCTCGGCGGGGATCTGGTCGGCGTCCGCCACGAGACTGACCCGCTCCAGGAAGGCCTGCAGGCTGCCCGGCTCCGGTTCCCCTTCGGCGAGCACCGCCTCGGCCGCCGCCTCCGCGGCAGCACCATCGGCACCGGCAGAACCGTCTGTACCTTCGGCACCGTCGACACCGTCGGCACCGGTCGTGTCGTCCGCCCCGGCACGGTCGGGCATCGCATCATAGGCCGCGACGTTGACCGCCTCCTGCGAGAACTCGTGACCGACCGAGACCAGCTCGTTGAGGTTGTCGAGACGCGCCCCGTCCTGCGGATCGTTCGAGGTCTCCAGCGACGTGACATAACCCGTCCGGTCGAGGACGTCCCGGACGAGGGCGCCGAGATCCGGCAGTCCCAGTGAGCTGCCGTCCGAGGCGGTCATGACATGACTGTCGGCGTCCGCACGCAGTCCGTCCATGAGCTCGAGGAACCCGGCGATGCCGTTGCGGCCACGCCCGCTCAGCCCGGGGACCTCGCCGGCGGCCGCGGCGCGCAGCCCACCGGCGAAACTCAGTCCCATGTTCTCGGCGTGGACGGTGACCTGGGCCAGCGCCCGGTCGCCGATGCCGCGCCGCGGGGTGTTGATGATCCGTCGCAGCGCCATCGTGTCCTCGGGATTGTCGAGGGCCTTGAGGTAGGCGACGATGTCGCGGATCTCCCGGCGCTCGTAGAACCGGGTCCCGCCGACGACCTTGTAGGGCACACCGGAGCGCACCAGCATGTCCTCGATGACACGGGAGGCGTTGTTGGTGCGGTACATCACCGCGATGTCGCCGTAGCCCGCCTCACCCTCGTCGACGAGCTGGTCGATGGTCTGGGTGATGAACCGCGCCTCGTCATGCTCGTTGTCGGCGACGTAACCGCCGATGAGGGGGCCGTCGCCCTGGTCGGTCCAGAGATTCTTCTCGCGGCGTCCGGAGTTCTTCGAGATGACCGCGTTCGCCGCCGACAGGATGTTCTGGGTCGACCGGTAGTTCTGTTCGAGCAGGATGGTGCGGGCGTGCGGGTAGTCCCGTTCGAACTCCTCGATGTTGCGGATCGTCGCGCCGCGGAAGGCGTAGATCGACTGGTCCGCGTCACCGACGACGCACAGTTCACCGGCCCGCTCGTCCTCACCGACGAGGGTGCGGACCAGCACGTACTGGGCGTGGTTGGTGTCCTGGTACTCGTCGACGAGGACGTGGCGGAACCGGCGCCGGTAGTGCTCCGCCACCGCCGGATTGGCCTGCAGCAGGGCGACGACCTCCCCGATGAGGTCGTCGAAGTCCACGGCGTTGGCCGAGCGCAGCCGGGCCTGGTAGTCGCCGAAGACCAGCGCGATCTGCTCTCGGTGCCGGTTGCTGTCCTCGGTCGCCTCGCGCAGCGCCTCCTCCGGGCCCTGCAGTTCGTTCTTCCAGCCGGAGATGACGTTGAGCACCGCGCGCGGCGCGAATTCCTTGCTGTCGAGCCCCCGGTCCTTGAGGATCATCGTGACCAGACGCTTCATGTCGTCCGAGTCGTAGATCGTGAAGTTGGTGTTCAGACCGTCGACCAGCTGCGCGTTCGCCCGCAGGATCCGCACGCACACCGAGTGGAAGGTGGCGATCCACATCCGCTCGGCGACCGGGCCGACGAGGTCGGTGATCCGTTCCCGCATCTCCGCGGCGGCCTTGTTGGTGAACGTGATCGCCAGCACCTGCCAGGGCGCCACACCGTGGGCCAGCAGCCAGGCGATCCGGCGGGTGAGCACACTGGTCTTGCCCGATCCGGCGCCGGCCACGATGAGCAGCGGCGACCCGGTGTGGACCACGGCCTCGCGCTGGGCGGGGTTGAGGCCGGCGAGCAGCTGCTCCTCCCCTGCACCGGGGGCGGGACGCCCCGGGGTGCCCGTCGCGTCGCCGGCACCCGCTGTGGCGTCCGGACGCATCGACCGGGGCCGGATCGCCGGGGTACTCGGCAGCGGCGCCAGGTGTGCGGTGGCGGCGTCGAATTCCCGGAGCACCACGTCGGCGTCCTCCGGGGGCAGGTCCTCCTCCGGCGGCGGCGCCCACTGCGCCGCATCGTCGGCGCCCCCGGGGAAGTCGGGTTCGACCGGGAACTCCGGACCGTCGGCGAAGGGGATCTGCGGCTCGGGCATGCCGGGGTTCACGCTGCTGTGCTCCTCACTAAAGCTGGGTACACCACACCCTACAACCCCCGGCGGACGTAGAATCCGGACCATGAGCGGAGAATCGAACATGTCCCCCGAACAGCGGATGAGCAGCGGTACCGACGACCCCCTGTCGGACGCCGAGATCCAGGCCTACCGCACCGAGATCAACCAGCTGGACCAGACCATCATCGACGCGGTGAAGCGGCGGTCGGAGATCTCCGGGATCATCGGTCGGACGCGGACCGCCTCGGGCGGCACCAAGCTGGTCTACAACCGGGAGACCGCGATCCTCAACAAGTTCCGCGACGAACTCGGCCACGAGGGTGTCGCCATCGCGAATTCGCTGCTCCAGCTGGGGCGCGGCCGGCTCGGCTGAGGCAGCTGAGCCGGCGACACCGGCCCGGACCTGTCCTAGGCAGGCAGCCGGAAACCGGCGCCGACGCCACCGGCGGCGTCCATCTCCGCGGCGACCGCGTCCCAGGTGGGGATGAGCGTGGGGGAATGCACCGGACCCTGCAGCGGGTGGACACACGGCGGCAGGGCGGCGAGGCCGCCGCTGATCACGCCGACCAGCCGGCCGCCGACCGAGACCGGGGCGCCGGAATCGCCGTGACCGGCGCAGATCTGGGCGGCGATCTCCGTACCGGCCTGGCCGAGCACCGGGCCGCAGCTGCGGCCGGTGGCGATACCGGTCTTGCACACCTCCTGCAGCGGGGCGGGGGCCGGCCCGCCGAGGTCGTCGACGGTGACGTCGTTGTAGCTGCGGGTGACCACCGCATTGTCGTTGAGC
The DNA here is from genome assembly GCA_020883555.1 of Drosophila nannoptera. Lineage (NCBI taxonomy): Eukaryota > Metazoa > Arthropoda > Insecta > Diptera > Drosophilidae > Drosophila > Drosophila nannoptera. The sequence goes on along the minus strand of JABVZY010000461.1, from coordinate 75,631 downwards.
AGGATCACGCCGTTGTCCTGTGCCCCGGTCCGCACCACCGTGCCGACCGGTGTCTGCTCCGGGTCGTCGCCCGAGGTCACCGGGGTCCCCGGCGCCCCGCAGTGTCCGGCAGTGACGGCCACGGGGTTGCCGTCGGCGTCATAGCCGGCGACGGTGGCGGTGCACAGTGCGTCCCCGACGAGCAGCGGGGTGGAGGGACCGATGAGGACGCCGGGGCGGGCGGCGTCGGCGGCCCCGGGGATCCCCGGCGAGGTGAAGTAGGTCCCCGCCACGCGGTGCGGCCCGGGAGCACCGGTGGCGGTGAGGATGTCGTCGACCGGGTCGGCGCCGGCTGCGGGGGCGGCCGCTCCGACGGCGCCGGCGAGCAGCACGGCGGCACAGGCGGCAAGGGACGCGGTCGCGGGAGTGGGGCGGCGATGACGGGATCGGGCGTGGCGGGCCATGACGGCGGGCTCCTCGGGGTGGACGTCGGGGGTTGCCGGTGAGCCTACCTCCCCCACCTCCCACCACCCCTGTATCCCCCTCGAAACATACCCCCGAGTGACCGTTCGTGCCCGGTTCTGCCTGTTTATTCCCATATAACCGTTGACTTCCCACAGGAACACACAGACAATAGGCAGAGCCAACCCCGAAACGGACAGGTGGCGGAACAATGTACGCACCACAGCGCCAGGAGACGATCGCCGGCGAGATCCTCGCCCGCGGCAGCGTCTCCGTCGCCGACCTCGCCGACCTCGTCGACGTCTCCCCGGAAACGGTCCGCCGTGACCTGGGCGTCCTCGAACGGGAGCACCGGGTCCGCCGGGTCCACGGCGGCGCGGTCCCCTACAGCCGACGCAGCGACGACGAGAACTCCGTCGAGGTGCGCCTGCGCCGCGACCGGGCCGGCAAGACCCGGATCGCCGCCGCCGCCGCACGCTACCTCCCCCCGGACGGGGGATCCGTCATCGTCGACGCCGGAACCACCACCGCGCTGCTCGCCGACCACGTCACCGACCACCCCGACCTGTCGGTCGTCACCAACTCGCTGCTGTTCGCCCAACGGCTCGCCGCCGCCGACCACACCCGGTTACGGATCGTCGGCGGCCGGATCCGGGGCGTCACCCAGTCGGTCGTCGGGGCGGACGCGGTCGCCGACCTCGCCCGGCTCCGCGCCGACGTCGCCTTCCTCGGCACCAACGGGGTGACCCCCGGTTTCGGGTTCTCCACACCCGACCCCGCCGAAGGCCAGACGAAGGCCGCCATGGCGCACGCCGCCCACACCACCGTCGTCCTCGCGGACGCCTCCAAACTCGGCGCGGAACTGCTCTACCGCTTCGCCGACGTCCGGGACATCGACGTGCTCATCACCGACGCCGCCCCCGACCACCCCGTTCTCCGCGAACTCAGCTCCTCAGGATTGGACGTGATCCACGCATGATCATCACCGTCACCCCGAACCCCAGCATCGACCGCACCCAGGCCCTCGCGGGGCCGCTCACCGTCGGCGGTGTCAACCGGGTCCGCCACGGCACCGACCAGGCCGGCGGCAAAGGGGTCAACGTCGCCGGCGTGATCCACCACGCCGGCGAGGACGTCCTGTCGGTCGTCCCCGCCCCGGACACCGGAACCTTCGCCCGCCTCCTCACCGCCGGCGGCGTGCCCACCCGCTTCACCGGGGACGCCCCGGCGCGGGTCAACGTCACCCTGACCGACACCGACGGGGTGACCACCAAGATCAACTCCCCCGGGATACCGGGCACCGACGGTGCCGGACTCGCCACCGCCGTCGACGACGCCGTGGCCGAGGCCGCCGACACCGACGCTGCCGCCGACACGACAACTGCAGCGGCGGCCGACCGGTGGCTGGTCCTCGCCGGGTCCCTCCCACCGGACTACCCGGCCGACTGGTACGCGCGCGTCACCACCGCCGCGCACCGACGGGGACTGCGGGTGGCCGTCGACACCTCCGACGAGCCGCTCGCCGCCCTCGTCACCCGCGCCGCAGAGGATCCTGCCGCCGTCCCCGATCTCGTGAAACCCAATTCGCACGAACTCGCCCAGATCGTCGCGGCGTTCGGCCGGACCTCCCCCGACGGGGACGCCCTGGAAGCCGCCGCGGCCGCGGGCGACCTCAGCGGCGTCGTCGCCGCGGCGTCCGGTCTGACCGACCGCGGATTCGGGGCGGTCCTCGTCAGCCTCGGCGCCGCCGGGGCGCTCCTGGTCGAGGACGGCGCCGCCTGGTTCTGTGCCGGCCCGACGGTGGAGGTGGTCTCCACGGTCGGCGCCGGGGATTCGACCCTCGCCGGCTACCTCCTCGGTGCGGTCCGGGGGCTCGCCCCCGCCGACCGGCTCGCCCTCGCCGTCGCCCACGGCACCACCGCCGTCACCCTGCCCGGCACCACCCTGCCGACCCCCACCGACCTGCCCACCACACTTCCCGTCCCTGTCCGCGTACCGCAGTCACCGGAGGACTGACATGACCACCCCAGATCACAGCCCCAACACCAGCACCGGCGAACCCCGGGTCCTCGTCCCCGAGCTCGTCTCCCTCGACGCCGACCTGCCCGCCGACAAGGAGGCGGTGCTCACCGCCCTGGCCGACCTGCAGGTCGACGCCGGGCGGGCGACCGGCACCGACCAGCTCCTCGCCGACATCCACGACCGGGAACAGAAGGCCGCGACCGGGCTGCCCGGCGGCATCGCCATCCCCCACTGCCGGACCGCCGCGGTCAGCCAACCGTCCCTGGGCGTCGCCCGGCTCGCCACCGCCACCGACTTCGGCGCCGAGGACGGTCCGGCCGACCTCGTGTTCATGATCCTGGCACCCGAGGGCGGCGGCAAGGAACACATGAAGATCCTCTCGACCCTCGCCAGGTCACTGGTGAACAAGGACTTCGTGGCCTCGCTGCGCGCCGCCGGGTCACGCGAGGAGATCGTGGACCTCGTCAGCGGCGTCCTCGCGAAGAAAAAGAAGAAGCCGGCCGCACCGGCATCCTCTGCGGCGCCCGCCGCCGCTGCCGCCGCCGAACCGGCACCGGAACCTGAGCAGAAGAAGATCACCCGGCTCGTCGGGGTGACCTCCTGCCCCACCGGCATCGCCCACACCTACATGGCCGCGGACGCCCTGACCGGCGCCGCCGACAAACGCGACGACGTCGAACTCGTCATCGAGACCCAGGGCTCCTCCGGCACCGAGAAACTGACGAAGGCACAGATCGACGCGGCCGACGCCGTCATCTTCGCCCACGGCGTGGCCGTCCGCGACATCGGCCGCTTCGCGGGAAAGCCCGTCGTGGACGTCCCCGTCCAGAAGGGCATCTCCGAGCCCGAGGAACTGATCGACCGCGCCGTCGAAGCCTCCACCGCCGACAACCCCCGCCGGGTCTCCGGTGACGACAGTTCCGGCGGCGGTGGCGGCGGTGACGAGGACACCGAACAGGGCTGGGGCCGGCGCATCCAGCAGGCCGTCATGACCGGCGTGTCCTACATGGTGCCGTTCGTCGCCGCCGGCGGCCTGCTCATGGCCATCAGCTTCCTCATCGGCGGCTACGACGTCGCCAATGTCTGGGAGGACCACGTCACCGACTACTCACTGTGGAACCTGCCGGACCACCTCAGCTACCAGACGGACGCCGGTGACCAGCTCACCGACCGGTCCGGCCTGCTGCTCTACCTCGGCATGGTCTTCAACGGTGCCGGATCACTCGCGATGACCTTCCTGGTGCCCGCCCTGTCCGGCTACACCGCCTACGCCCTGGCCGACCGGCCCGGCATCGTCCCCGGTTTCGTCGGCGGTGCCGTCTCCGTCGCCGTCGGCGCCGGCTTCCTCGGCGGCCTGGTCACCGGCATCATCGCCGGTCTGGTCGCGCTGTGGATCCAGTCGTTGAAGGTGCCCCGCTGGCTCGCCTCCATGATGCCCGTGGTCATCATCCCGCTCGTCGCCTCGCTCATCACCGCCGGTGCGATGTTCCTCGTCCTCGGCAGGCCACTGGCCGCCGCGATGGACGGGCTGCAGAACTGGCTGACCACCATGTCCGACGGCGCCCCCTGGCTGCTCGGCATCATCCTCGGCCTGATGATGTGCGCCGACCTCGGGGGCCCGATCAACAAGTCCGCCTACCTGTTCGCCACCGCCGGCCTGTCGACCGGGGACGAGGCGTCCTTCAAGATCATGGCGGCGGTGATCGCCGCCGGCATGGTGCCGCCGCTCGCCCTGGCCCTGGCCACCACCATCCGGCCGAAGATGTGGACCAAGGAGGAGCGGGAGAACGGCAAGGCGTCCTGGCTGCTCGGTGCGTCCTTCATCTCCGAGGGTGCGATCCCGTTCATGGCCGCCGACCCGCTGCGCATCATCCCCACGATGATGGTCGGCGGCGCGGTCACCGGTGCCCTGTCGATGGAGTTCGGCGCCACCAGCCGTGCCCCGCACGGCGGCGTCTGGGTCATGCCGTTGATGGACAACTGGTGGGGCTTCCTCATCGCCGTCATCGTCGGCATGGTCGTCTCCGCGATCGCGGTGATCATCGTCAAGCAGGTCACCGCGAAAAAGGCAGCTCCGGCCCCGGACGCCGGGGAGCCGGCCGCGGTGCCGGCGTAGCATTTCCGGCCCGGCGGACGGTAGTGCAGAGGAAGAACATAAGACAGTTACGGACGAGTTCGGACGAGGAGGTCCTGACCGCCATGTCCCCGACCACACACACCACCCGCCGTCCCCGACCCCGGCGACGCACCCCGGCAGCCGCCGCTGCCGTGCTGGGCGCCGGCGTCCTCCTGCTCGGAGCCTGCAGCTCCGGCGACAGCGGCACCAGCGACGGGAGCACCACCTCCGCCACGGCGCCCGGGACCGTCACACAGACCGTCACTGCCCCGGCCCCCACCCCCGGCGGCGGGCCCGGCGGCCCGGCGGTCTCCCCCGGCCCTGTCGCGCCTGGCAGTCCTGCCGACCCCGGCGGCCCCGGCGATCCTGCCCATCCGGCCGATCCCTGTTCGGGGCTGGACGCCGCCCAGGCCGCCGCCCGGTGGGCCGGGGACGTCCCACCCAATGCCGAGGGCTACCCGTGGGCCACCGACAGCGTCGAGACCGACGGCTACGACGCCTGCGCCGCCCTGTCCTGGATGATCCTGCCCATCCAGGGCGGGACCGCCTCCTCCCCGTACCAGATCATGCTCTTCCACGACGGCCGGTACATCGGCACCGCGACCAGCGAGGCCTACGGCTTCCACCCCACGGTGCAGCGGACCGACGCCGACCAGATCCAGGTCACCTGGCACTGGCCCCGTGAGGGCGAGTCCAACGCCGGGGCCTCCGGCACCACCACCGCCACGTTCACCTGGAACGACGCCACCGGACAGGTCGACATGGCCGGCGACGTCCCCCCGGTGTGACCGGGACAACCGGAAAGGAACCACCCGTCATGCACTCCACCATCCGTCCGACCCACCACGTGCGCCGCGGCGCCCCGGTACTGCTGGCCGCCGGCGTCCTGCTGCTCGGCGCCTGCAGTTCCGACGACGACGGCACCGACGGAACCACCACCTCCGCGGCGGCACCCGGGACCGTCACACAGACCGTGACCGCCGATCCTCCCACCGTCTCCGTCACGCCACCGCCCGGGGAGACGACCCCTCCCACCGACGATCCCGGCGGCTGCTCCGGGCTCACCGGGAAGGACGCCGTGATGCGCTGGTACGGCGATGTCCCGCTGCCCGAGCAGGGATACCCCTACGCACCGGGCGCGGCGACCGTCGAGACCTACGACCCCTGTGCGGCACTGTCCTCGGTCATCCTCCCGGTGGCCCACGCGACCGCCTCGTCCCCGACCCAGGTCATGCTGTTCCACCACGGGCAGTACATCGGCACCGCCACCGAGAAGGCCTACGGCTTCTACCCCGACATCGAGCGACTGGCGGACGACTCGCTGCAGGTCACCTGGCACTGGCCGCAGGACGGCGACGCGAACGCGGACCCGACCGGACGGTCCACCGCCACCTTCACCTGGAACGACGCCACCGGGAAGGTGGACATGGCCGGCGAGGTGCCGCCGGTGTGACCGGCACAGTGACCGGCTCAGCGGTAGATCACCAGTGACTGCTCCGGGTCGTCCGGGGCGGTGACGGTGAGGAACGACAGATCACGCACGGTGACGGCCCCGACCCCGTCGCCGCGCGAGTCACCGCCCTCGGCTGAGCCTCCGCCCTCGACGAGCCGCACCCGCCAGGACCCTGACGCATTCTCGTAGGGGACATAACGGGTCCACAGCCGCCGGAACGCCGGGTCATCGAGCAACCGCTGCACCATCGCCGTCAGCGTGTCGGACGCCACCCGGGTGGCCAGTTTCATGTGCACCAGGCCGATCACCTCGGCCGCCTTGTCGCGCCAGTCGACGTACACCCGGTGACTGTAATTCCGGTACTTCGCGGAGAACATGTACTCCACCAACGAAACCTCCGCGGGCGGCTCGGCGACGCCGGGGAACAGGATCCGTCGGGACTCCGCATCCGGCAGCGAGATGCCGAGATCACGGTCCAGGAGGTGCCGCATCGTCGCCGCCGGGAAATGCGCCGCGACCTCGTCCAGGGTCGCACGGGCACGTTCCCGGTCACCCGCCGTCGTCCGCACCACGTGCGGCTCCGCCTCCTCGAACAGCAGCCCGAGATAGCGTCGGTCAAGGTCGCTGAGCTGCAGGGCGTCCATGATGCTGCGCAGCACCGACGGCGAGGGATTCAACATCCTCCCCTGCTCCAGCTTGACGTAGTAGTCGAGGCTGATACCGGCCGCCCAGGCGACCTCCTCACGGCGCATCCCCGCGACCCGCCGGTCACTGACCGGGTCGAAGGCGGGGGACGCCGGGTCCGGGTCGACATGGGCGCGCCGGTGGCGGAGCAGGCCGACGATGGCGTCCCGCCGGTAGTTCCGCAGCTCAGGTACGGTCATCGGACCCCGCTAGGCCAGGGCGTCCAGCACGGCGCGGTTGAACGCCGGCAGATCGTCGGGGGTGCGGGAGGTGATGAGGGTGAACCCGTTCGTGGCGTCCACCGACACCTCCTCGTCGACCCAGGACCCGCCGGCGTTGGTCACGTCGGCGGCGAGGCTCGGGTACGAGGTCAGGGTCTTGCCGACGACGAGGTCGGTGTTGACCAGCAGCCACGGCCCGTGGCAGATCGCGGCGACCGGGGTGCCCGCGGTGGCGGCGTCCCGCACGATGCGCTGGGCATCCGGGTCGATGCGCAGGGCGTCCGCGTTCAGGGTGCCGCCGGGGATGACGACGATGTCGTAGTCGGACGCCGTCACCTCGCCGAGGGTCGTGTCGCTGTCCACCACGGGGCCGGTCGTCCGGTCACCGCCGAGCGTCTGGATGCCGCCGCCGTCGACGGAGGCGACGGTGGTGGTCACCCCGGCCTCCTTGAGCGCCGCGAGCGGCTTGCCGATCTCGTCGGTCTCGGTGCCGTAGTTCGTGGAGATGATCAGTGCGTTGCTCATGGTTGTGGTCCTGTGCCTTTCTGTTCTGTCTGTGTCTGACTGTGTCTGACTGGTTCTGTCAGTTGTCCTGCACCGGGGTGTAGGGCGCGATGTCGTAGGCGGTCTGGACGAGTGCCGGCCGGGTGCCGTCATTGACCGTCCGGTCCCATTCTCCGTCCATCTGGCCCCGGATGTCATCGACGGTGCTCGCGGGCAGGACGTGACGGTACGCCGTGTCCTCCCCCGTCAGGACCGCGATGCTGGTCGTGATGACCTCCTCCGGGTCGAACTGTTCATGGGGGAAGTGCAGTTCGCTGTAGTCGTACAGCCGGGTGGACGGGTCATCGTCCCAGGACTTCCACTCCTCGAACATCGTGTCGTTGAAGCCGGTGAGGAACGGTCCGGGGTTGATCGTCGCGACCGTCACCCCGTACTCGGCGAGCTCCTGGTCGAGTGCGTCGGCGAACGCTTCGACGGCGTGCTTCGAGCCGGCGTAGGCGCCGGTGAACGGGTCGACGGTCAGGCCGGCGACCGAGGACATGAACACGATGCGTGCCGTGTGGTCCTTCCCCTTCGCCACCATCTGCTTGGCGATGCCCTGGGTCAGCAGTACCGGTCCGAAGACGTTGACCTCGAACTGGCGGCGCATGACCTCGGCGGGAAGATCCACGGCGGAGCCGCCCTCGGAGATGCCGGCGTTGTTCAGCAGGACGTCGACGTCCCAGGACAGTGCCTTGCGACGGTCTCCCTCATTGGTGACGTCGAGCTTCTCGACGCGCAGGGTGACGTTGCGGTCGCGGGCCTCGGCCCGGAGGGTGTTGACCTGGGCGATGATCTCGACGCCCGCGATGACGTCGTGGCCCTGCTCCGCGAGGCGCAGTGCGATCTCCTTGCCGAAGCCGCTCCCGGCTCCGGTGATCAGGTAGGTGTCCGACATGTCTGTGACCTCTTTCTGAGCGGTTGTCTTCTCTGGTCTGTTGTGGCTGTGTCTAGCGCTGGTCGTCTAGCCCTGGTCGTCTAGCCCTGGTCGTCTAGCCCTGGTCGTCTAGCCCTGGTCCGGCAGCGCGGCTGCGGCGGCGGCCTCGGCGACGGTGGTGTCCTGCTCACGGGATCCGCCGCTCACCCCGACCGACCCGACGACCTCGCCGTCGACAACGACCGGGACGCCACCGGCGAACACCAGTACCCGGCCGCCGTCGCTGAGCGCCATGCCCCAGAACTGGCCGTCGGGCCGGCTGTCCTCCGCGAGGTCGCCGGTGGCGGACCGGAACAGCACCGCGGTGTGCGCCTTGTCGACGGAGTGCCCGATACTGCCGAGTTGCGCCCCGTCCATCCGGGCGTGGGCGATGAGGTTGCCGCCGGCGTCCGCCACGGCGATGTTGCTCGGTGAGCCGATCCGGTCGGACGCCGCAATGCCGGCGTCGATGATCCGGCGGGCGTCGTCGAGGGTCAGTGTCTGCTGTGTCTTCACTGTCTGACTGCCTCCTTGTCGGTTGCAGGACCCAGTGTGCGGCAGGACGCCATGCCCTGTCCTGGCACTGCCGGTACCACCTTCCCCGGCGGCCCCGGCCCATCGCCGGTCGACCGTCCGTCCGGCAGCGGTCCTGGCAGCCTGGCAGCGGTCCTGTCGGAGTGTCAGCGGTAAACGTTGATCACCACCGTTGTGAGCGACGTTTACCGCTGCCAGTCAGACAGATGCGCTGTCGGCGCCCCCACCCGCCCGGCCCACAGCGGACAGCAGGGCAGTCAACGGCACTCAAGGGCACTCAACGGCGGTCAATGGCGGCGTCCGGCGGCGTACCCACAGTGAACGACAGAAACTGCACTCCCCATCACCGCTTCCACGTCGCCGGCGGTGACAGGGAGTGCAGTATCTGCAGTATCAGGGTCGAGCCCCGGACCGTACAACCCCGGACCGGGACCACCTCTGCACATACGACGAAGGCCCCCGGATTTCTCCGGGGGCCTTGTCCTTTGTAGCGGGGGCAGGATTCGAACCTACGACCTCTGGGTTATGAGCCCAGCGAGCTACCGAGCTGCTCCACCCCGCGACGGGTTACCGTGTGAGAACCGATCTCTGCGATCCGCTCTCTCGGCGACATGGGATAGTGTAGCCCACTCCCCCGGGGAACGCGAATCCCCTGCACAACCCGGTTTTCCGGGCCATACAGGGGATACTCGCGGAACTGACTGTCCGCCGGCTCCGACTACTTGCCGTTCGCGGCAGCCACCGCGGCGTCCAGTTCGTCGAGGGCCTTACCGAAGTCCTCGAAGGAACCGCCGGAGCGGGCCTTCTCGACCTTGTCCATCGCGTCGGTGATGCGCTTCATCTGTTCCGCAGTGGGCGCCTTGGCGTCGCCCGACGGTGCCGGGGTCGCCGACGAGGAGTCGTCCTTGCCGGCACTGCCGTCGTTCTTGCCCGACCCGGCGTCCGAGGAGCCGTCCTGCTTCCCGGAACCGGCCGAGTCGCCGTCGGCCTCCTGCGTCGTGGTCACCGCATTCGCGTCGATGCCGACCTGCTGCAGCGCCTCACCGATCGTCGGGGCGTAACCGACCTGCCCGTTGTAGCTGACCAGCACGCGCAGCAGCTTCGGGAAGGCCGAGGCCTGGTCCGCGCGCTGCGAGTACACCGGCTCGACATACAGGATCTGGCCGTCGCCGACCGGCAGGGTCAGCAGGTTGCCGTTGGTCAGGGTGTTCGTCCCCTGCAGCAGGGTGCGCTCGCGGGCGATCTCGTCGGACGACATCATCGCGTCCTGCGCCTGCTTCGGACCCTGGGTCTGGGTGTTCGTCGGCAGGGTGCGGACATGGATCTTGCCGTAGGTCTGCGGGTCGGAGCTCACCGACATCTGCGCGGCGAGGAACTCACGGCGCAGACCACGGAACGGGGTGATCAGCTGGAAGCTGGCCTTGTTCGTCTCCGGATCCGTCGCCACGACGTGGTACGGCGGCTGGGCGAGCTCCTGGCGTCCCTCCGGCGCGGTCGGATCGGAGGGCACCGACCAGAAGGCGTCGTTGGTGAAGAACACGCCCGGGTCGTCGACGTGGTACTTGGCGATCAGTTCACGCTGGACCTTGAACATGTCCTCCGGGTACCGCAGGTGGTTCTTCAGCTCGTCGCTGATGTCACTCTTCGGCTTGACGACGCCGGGGAACACCCCCTCCCAGGCCTTGAGCACCGGGTCCTTCTCGTCGAATTCGTAGAGGTCCACGGTGCCGTCGTAGGAGTCCACCACGGCCTTCACCGAGTTGCGGATGTAGCTCACCGAGTTGGAGACCGCGCGCTGCTGGACCGCCGGGTCGTTGTTGGCGGCGTCCTCCGTCGCGGAATCGAGCCGGGTGCGCTGCGAGTAGGGCAGGTCGTCCAGGGTGGTGTACCCGTCGACGACCCACTTGATGCGGCCGTCGACGACGACCGGGTAGGTCTTCGAGTCGGTGGTCAGCCACGGGGCGACCTTGTGGACGCGCTCGCGCGGGTCGCGGTCGTACAGCAGCTTCGAGTCATCGCCGATGACGTCGGAGAGCAGCATGTTCATCGAACCGAACTTCGTGGCGTACATCGCACGGTTGAAGATGTTGGACACGTTCACTCCGCCGGACCCGTCATAGGTGTAGCTGGAGTTGTCGGTGTCGTACTCGCGGTCGTTGCCGGAGCCGTCGTCACCGACGATGGCGTAGTCCTGGTTGTCCCCGGCCCCGCCGGCGATCTTCGGGCCGAAGTAGATGCGCGGCTGCTTCATGTCGAGCTGCAGCTCACCACCCTGCTTGCCGTCGAGGTGCTGCAGGTCCGCCACGGTGTAGACCGGGTAGCCACCACGGGCGGAACCCACGTCACGGGCGACCTCGTCGACCTTGTTGGCCGGCGCCGCGATGAAACCGTTGCCGTGGGTGTAGACGGTGTGCTTGTTGATCCAGTCGGTCTGGTTGCCGGACAGCGAGTTCGGGTCGATCTCGCGGGCGGCGACGATGAAGTCCCGCATCTGACCGTTGACCGTGTAGCGGTCGACCGACAGTTCGTCGGAGAAGCCGTAGAAGTTCCGCAGCTGCTGCTGCTGGGTGAAGGTCGGGCTCAGGATGTCCGGGTCGAGCAGCCGGATGTTCGACAAGGTGGCGTCATCGTCGGCGATCGAGCGACGCTCACTCGCCGACCCCGACGAGTCCCCGCCCCAGTCGTTGTCGTAGGTGACCGTGTCGTCGGTGATGCCGTAGGCCTCACGGGTCGACTCGATGTTGCGGGCGATGTACTCCCGCTCCTTGTCGGCGCGGTTCGGGTTGACGGTGAACTGCTCCATGATCGCCGGCCAGCCGACACCGATCGCCAGGGAGGAGACGACCATGAGCACGACCGCGAGGGCGGGCAGCCGCAGGTCCTTGAGCACGATGGTGCCGAAGAACATGATCGCCACGAAGATCGAGATGACCAGGAGCAGGATCTTCGCGGGCAGCAGCGCGTTGATGTCGGTGTAGGAACCGCCGGTGAAGGTGCCGTGCTCCTTGTTGAGCAGTCCGTAGCGCTGGAACCAGTAGTCGACCGCCTTGAACACCATGAACAGTCCGGCGATGACCGCCAGCTGCACACGAGCGGACTTGCCGACGTGCGCCTTCTGGCCGGTGCGCGGGTTACCGGTGCCGATGGTGCCGAGCAGGTAGTGGGCGATGAGGTTCAGGATGAAGGCGACGATGAGCAGGACGCTGATCACGCTGAGCACGAACTCGAGGAACGGCAGCGTGAAGGCGTAGAAACCCAGGTCCTTGTGGAACTGGGGGTCCTTCTGGCCGAAGTCCCCGCCGGAGAAGAACAGTCGGACGGTCCGCCACCGGCCCTGCGCCACCATGCCGGCGATGACGAAGGCGATGAGCGGCACGATGACGAGGAGGGGACGCAGCGACTTGCGGATCGCGGTACGGTGCTCGGCCAGCGGTGAGGCCGTTTCGCCGTCGATGCCGAGGGCCCCGACGGCGTCCTCCACCGTGTCGGGGGCGTGGCGGGCGGTCGCCCGGTAGGGCGCGTAGCAGGCTGCCCAGGTGACGATCGCGGCGACGAGGCCGAAGACGACGAAGAGGATGACGCGCGTGGCGACCACGCCGAGGAAGACGTTCGAGAAGTCGATCGAGCGGAACCACAGCAGGTCGGTGTAGTTCGTCACCAGCACCGGGACCAGGAACACAAGGACGGCGATCACCACCGCGATGATCCCGATGATCTTCGACTTACGTCCCGGTTTCGGGATGTCTGGCATGGAGGGTATGGACAAGGCTGGGGTCTCCTGCGTGCGGTCTGCGTCCTGGGCGGTCGTGAACAGCACCTAGACTACCTGTCAGAACCCTGTCGGGGGCCACCACGCCCCCTAACCGCACCATCGAACCGAGGATGAGATGAACGACAGTCACTTCACGACCGACCCCCGCCCGCTGAACGCCGCCGTGCGCGAGGCCGTCGATTTCGTCCAGGCCGAGGGGTGGGACCGGCCCGCCACCCTCTTCGCGCTCGTCCCCGCCCACCTCGTGCAGGACGCCCTCGCCGCCGGTGGACAGGACGCCGACCTCGACGGTGGCGCCCACCCGCTCACCCTCGTCGTCCAGGACGAGCTGCCCGACCACATCCGCCCGGGCTCCGAGGAACTCGGCGAGTACATCGCCACGGTGCGGTGGCCCGGCCCGGTCGTCGGTGCGGTCCTCGCCCAGGAGATCGTGTTCCGCAACTCCGCCGCCGGCGCGGACCCCGAGCCCCGGCAGGCGCGGCTGTTCACCGGGATCGTCGACGACGGCCCGGAGCTGACGCTCGTGCAGCTGCGTCCCACCGAGGAGGACCTGGCCGCCGACCCGTTCGGCCAAGACCGGGTCGAACTGCTCGGGGGCGACAATCTGGCCCCCGGCGTGGTCGCCGCACTGCGCGAGACCTTCGAGGGTGAGGAACTGGACTTCCGGCAGTGACCGGCAGGCGGTTACCGGCAGGTCTCCGGTGAGCCGCCGGCGTTGTAGTCCTTCAGTGCAGTCACTGCCCCCTCGAGACTGTCGACCTTGAGCAGCGTGATGTCACTGTCGTAGTCCTTGCCCGCGGCCTCGGCGCAGTTGCCGGAGGGGACCAGGAACACCTCGGCCCCGGCGTGTGCGGCGGCGGCGATCTTGTGGGTCACCCCGCCGATCGGTCCGACGGTGCCGTCACTGTCGATGGTGCCGGTCCCGGCGACGAACTTCCCGCCGGTGAGCTCCCCGGGCGAGAGCTTGTCGACGACGGCCAGCGAGAACATGAGTCCGGCGCTGGGCCCGCCGATGTCGTTGAGGTTGTAGCTCACCCGCAGTCCGCCCGCGGGCTGGGCGACCATCGTCACCCCGAGGTAGCCGCCGTTGCCGTCCTTGCTGCCGGTCGAGTCCCCGGAGTCCGCCTTCTTCAGTTCGTCCGGCATCGTGCCGAGGGTGACCTTCTCGGTCACCTCACGGGTGCCCCGGCGCAGTCCGAGGGTCACCTCGTCGCCCGGCTTGTAGCCGGCGACGGCGTCCGCGACATCGCCGGGCAGGGTGACGTCCTTGCCGTCGACGGAGGTGACGACGTCGTCCTGTTTCACGGTGCCGTCGGCCGGCGCGTCATCCGCGACCGAGTAGACCATCGTCTCCAGCGGGTGCTTCAGGTAGCTCATCGCCGCGATCGTCGCGTTCGACTCCGAGTTGGCGAATGCGGCGGCGTTCTGCCGTGCCGTCTCCTCCTGGGAGACGTTCGACGGGAAGACCTGCTCGATCGGTACGACCGTGTCATCGCTGCCCAGCCAGCGGCCCATCATCTGGGCGAGACTGAGGTTGTGGCGGACCGCCACCGTCGTCATGTTCAGCTGGCCGGTGGTCTTGTCCAGCTCGCCGGGCTTGGCGCCGGTGATGTCGACGACCTGCCGGCCGTCGGCTTCGCCGAGGGTGTCGAAAGTGGGGCCCTCCCCTTCCGCGGCGAAGGGGACGGTGAGGTCGATGTCGGTCCCCGGGATCGACGGCATGCCCAGCAGCCCCACGAGGACGACGACCGGGACTGCCCCGGCGATGACGGTGCGGGTGCGGCGGCGCGCCCCGGAGGGGGTCTTCGTACTGCTGCTGCGGGAACTCACCCCGAACACTCTACAAGGAGTTCCCTGCCGACCCGTCCCCGCACGGCCGACGCGCGTCGCCGGTGCCCGCTGTTGTTCGCTGTCAGCGCACGCCGGGCGGTGGGGAGCCTCGGACACCGGAGGTATTCTCGGGACCATGAGTAACTTCGGTTTCGGTTTCCACGGCCCCGACGACGAGTCCGACGACGACCGGGACCGGGACGGCAACAACGGCGGTCACGGCGACAACGGCAACAACAACGACCCGTTCGGCTTCGGCGCGAACCCCTTCGGTTTCCTGTTCGGAGGTCAGCCCGGCGGCGGCCAGGGTGGCCAGCAGGGTCCCGGTCTCGGTGACATTCTCGGCCAGTTCGGCGCCATGCTGAGCGGTTTCGGCAAGGACATGAACTCGCCGGATGCCCAGGGCCCGGTGAACTACGCCCTCGCCGGACGCATCGCCCGCCAGCAGATCACCGGTCCCGCCGCACGCGGCACCACGGTCAACGACAGTCAGGCTGTCGCCGAGTCCGTCCGCCTCGCCGAGCTGTGGCTCGACGAGGCCACCGTGCTGCCCGCCGGCGCGACCGCCTCCGTGTCCTTCTCCCCCGAGCGCTGGCTCGAGGAGACCATGCCTACGTGGAAGCGGATCATCGACCCGCTCGCCGACAAACTGGGGGACGCCGCCCTCGCCGGCCTGCCCGAGGAGGCCAAGGCCCAGCTCGGCCCCATGAAGGGGATCATCAGCCAGGTCAACGGGATGAACTTCGGGATGCAGCTGGGCAAGGCACTCGGCGAACTGTCGAAGGAGGTCGTCACCTCCACGCAGTGGGGCATCCCGCTGTCCCAGGGCACCGTCGCCGCCGTGGCCACCGGCCGGCTCGACAAACTG
Organism: Drosophila nannoptera; assembly: GCA_020883555.1. Lineage (NCBI taxonomy): Eukaryota > Metazoa > Arthropoda > Insecta > Diptera > Drosophilidae > Drosophila > Drosophila nannoptera. The sequence goes on along the minus strand of JABVZY010000461.1, from coordinate 60,231 downwards.
TCGGACAAGCTCGGGGCGGAGCGCCGCGAGACGCTGATCTACCTGGCGGCCCGCGAGGCGGCGACACTGCGCCTGTTCCAGCATGTGCCGTGGCTCGTCGAGCGGCTCATCCTCGATGTCGGAGAGTTCGCCTCCGGTCTCGCCCTCGACAATTCCGCGATGGAGGAGGCCATGCGCTCCTTCGATCCGGAGTCGATGAACGATCCGGCGAAGATGCAGGAGATGATGCAGAGCCTGCAGAACTCCGACCTCGCCCCGAAGATCGTCTCCTCCACCGAGCACGCCCGCACCCGGCTGGAGACCAGCCTGTCGCTGGTGGAGGGCTGGGTCGACGTCGTCGTCGCCGATGCCCTGTCCAGCCGCCTGCCGGCGACGAACAGCATCGGCACCGCCTGGTCGATGTACCGCGACACCCAGCAGCCGGGCATGAAGCTCCTCGCGGACACCGTCGGTATCGACCTGGACGCCCCGAAGGCCTCGCTGGCCGCCGACCTGTGGTCGCGACTGACCACCGCCGTCGGTAAGGAGCGGCGGGACGCCGTGTGGAACCACCCCGACTTCCTGCCGGTGGACTCCGACCTGGACTCCCCCGCCGAGTTCATCGACTCCATCCTCGCCGAGACCGACTCCGCCGGCTTCGACCCGATCAGCGAGATCGAGAAGCTGGAGCGTTCGCT
>JABVZY010000461.1:40221-59469 GCA_020883555.1 Drosophila nannoptera | reverse complement strand
CGGTAGTCCCGCCACCCGCGTCGAAGAGATCGAGCACGGATCGGCCGAACAGCGCTGTTCGGCGGATCCGTGCTCGATTTCTTCGACCGCCCACGGCGTCCGACGGCACCGGGACAGGCGGCTCAGCCGTCGATGAGGTTCGGCACAAACCGCGCGTAGTAGTCCGTGACCGGCCCGTCCGACTCGCGGATCCCCACGCCCACGGACTCCCCGTTGACCACCCATGCCCCGAGCACCGGGTAGTTCGGTGCCCCGTCGGGCCCGGGGAAATTCGGGATCTCCGTGTACTGCTGCCAGACGTGGCCTTCGGCACCGTAGCGTCCCGGCTGGACCAGGTGTTCGCCGCTGTCGGCCCGGAAGATCTCGATGTTGTCGCCCTCCCGGCCGTGCAACGGCTTCTTCACCCAGGACGCCATGTCCCGCGGACCGTCGACATAGCTCGGCAGCAGATTCTCGTGGTCCGGGTACAGGTGCCACATCGCCGCACCGAGGACCTTCGTCGACAGGAACATCTTCCACGCCGGCTCGATCCACCCCGTCGGACGCTGCGCGGCGAGCAGCGGGCCGAACTCCTCGGCCATCATGTCCTCCCACGGGTAGAGCTTGAAGATGTTCTGGATCGGCTCGTCCGCCAGGTCGACGAACTCCTTGAGCGAGGCGTCCCAGCCGATATCGCTCATCAGCAGCGAGGTCGTCCGCCAGCCCGCCTGGTCGGCGCAGTCGCGCAGCACGGCGGTGTTCATGATGTCCTCACCGGTACGTTCCAGTTCGGTGTGGGCGAAGTGCATCCCGCCGCCGGGCAGCAGCAGGCGCAGCGTGGCGAACCGGTCCCGGATCGCCTCGAACAGGTAGTTCCACTGGTCCCGGCCCGGCGTGTCACCGTGCAGCGCCTCGTACCAGTACCACTGGCAGATGGCGGATTCCACGATGCCGGTGGCGGTGTCCGCGTTGTACTCCAGCATCTTCACCGGCTCCCCCGGCACCCCGGAGTACACCAGGTCGAACCGGCCGTACAGGTCCGGATCACCCCGGTTCAGCGAGTTCACCGCGTACTCCACGGCGTACTCCGGCAGGCCGAGACAACGCCAGGGACTGCCGGGACGCCACTGTTCGTCGGCGAGGAAACGGGCCGCCTCCAACGCCATCCGGTGCAGCTGCTCCACCTGGGGTTCCATCGCCTCGACCTCGGCGAGGGTGAAGACGTAGGCCGCGGATTCATTCCAGTACTCGGTCGTCCCGCCGCCCGGCAGTTCGCTGGTGGAGTAGGTCAGTCCCTGCGAGCGGATGATCTCCTCCCAGCCGTCGCGGGGCGTGCTGGTGATGCGTTCCATCAGCCGCCCACGCTTCCGCCGTGGCCGTGGCTGCCGCTGCCGTGGCCGGATCCGCTGTTGTTCTTCCCGTTGCCGGCACCGCCACCGGAGGAGCCGAAGCCACCGCGGGCGATGTCGCGGCCACTGCCGCCCTGACTCGGCGCCTTGTGCGTCGCCGCCCCACCGGGGGACGTCGCCGACCCGGTCGACTGCGGCACGGCCGAGCCGACGGCGGGCACGGTGGCACCGCGGTTGCCGCTGAGCAGCAGCGGGAGGAAGAACCAGGCGGCACTCATGTGCGAATGCCCCACCCGGTTCTCACACTCCTCGTCGGGGAGCCGTTCCTCGGTCTGCTGGTCCCGGCAGATCTGCGCGTACTCCTGGTCGTCGACCTTGTTGTCGTCGGAGGAGCAGCCGGTCAGTGTGGTCGCCAGGGCCGCGGTGACCCCCAGGGCGACGACACCGGATGCCCGGCGGCGGCCCCGTTCGCTGCTGTGTCCCATGGCCGCCGAGTCTACCCGGCGGCTACCCGGTCCCCCACCGGCCGTACGCCTCCAGGTAGCCGGTGGCCCGCTCGGCCTGCGGTGCCCGGTCCGCCCACTCGTGGAACTCCGTGCCGTGGTCGGGGATCCAGGTGTGCACCATCTCGTGGATGAGCACGGAATCCAGGACGTATCCCGGCACCTCCTTGAGCCGGTCGGAGATCCGGATGCGGCCCGACTTCACCGAACAGCTCCCCCACCGCCGCGACATGTTGGAGACCCACACCACGCTGGCGAAGGTCGCCCGGTTCTCCAGGTACCGGTGGTTGAGCAGGGCGGCGCGCTCGGCCAGGGCGGCGTCCGACACGGTCTGTCCCGCCCCCGCGTGCCGTTTGCGGACCCGGCCGACGAGGTCCTCGGTACTCGACCGCAGATCCTTCGCCGCCATGTCCAGCGGCGCGAGCACCACCACCCGGTCGCCCTCCATGCGGGCGGCGATGGTGCGCTTCCGGCGCCCCGACAGCCGGATCTCCACGTCCGGCGCGAAGTCCTCGACGACGGCGCGCTGTGCCGCGGTCGGGCGGCGCGGAGCTCGGGCCATGGGAACCTCGTTTACCTCAGTTGCACAGACAGCAGGTCATTCACTCCGCTACAGTACCGGTAGCGGGAGAGACAACGGGGACCGGGGAATTCGGGGGAACACGACCATGATCCGACAGTCAGGCACACGTGGCGGCGACGGGGACGCGAGAGTGCGCCTGCGCGGGGCCACCGACCTCATCCTGCGGCCCGGCGGGCATCTCCAGTTCGGGGTGGTCCCCGAGCACAGTCTCGTCCTGCCGGTCCCGTCCGGTGTGCCGGTCAGCCAGGTGCTGCAGGTGCTGCGCGAGGTCCGGCGTCCCGTCGACCGGTCTTTCCCCACGCTCATCCTCAGTCACTGCGGTATCCCGACGGTCCACGCCCGCGGCATCGTCGACGAGCTGGAACAGACCGGGCTGCTCCGGGCCGACCCCACCCCGTATCCGGTGTTCGCCACCGGCCCGGAACGCTACACCCGACCACTGGTCCACACGCTGCGGCGGCGTGGCGTGGCGGCGACCCGGATCGCCCCGACGTCCGACACCTTCGCCCGGCTCGGGCCGGAGGCCCTGGTCCTGCTCGCGGGCCAGCTGTTCCCCTCGGCCGACCTCAGTTTCCAGCTGATGGAACAGCAGGTGCCGCACCTGACGTGGGGCATGGTCGACGGCCGGACGGCGGTGGGGCCGCTGGTCGTGCCCGGCCGCACGCCGTGCCTGTCCTGCCTCGACGCCGCCTATCTCGCGGCCGACAGCCGGTGGCAGATGATCCGGTCCCAGGCCACCGCCGGTGGCGCGCCGACGGACACCCCCACCGTCGAGCTCTCGGCCGGGCTCGCCGCCGGTGCCGTCCGCGCGCTGCTCCCCGGCCTCCGGTCACTGCAGGACGCCCGGACCCGGTCCGATGACACGGACGCCCCGGATCTCTGCGGGCGGCGCCGCTATCTCGATCCGGAGACCCTCGTCTCGACGTCCACCGAGATCACACGACGGCCGGACTGCGCCGCCTGCGCGCTCGCGGCAGCAGCGCTTTCCACAGCACCGCACCCCACAGCACCAGCGCCCCGACCACCATCATGACGGTACCGCCGAGGTTGCCGTCCCCGTCCCCGACGAACCAGGACAGGAAGCCCGCCCCCGCGATGACGGCCGCGACGGCGTAGACGAGGCCCGCCTGGGGTGAGGACACCGCGGGTACGGCGCCGTCGGATGCGGCATGGGCGCCGCTGCGCCGCATCGCCAGGGCTGTCACCCCACCGTCGAGCAGGGCGATCACCGCCCCCACCGTGCCGATGACGGCACCGGTGACCGTCACGGGGTCCGCATCCGCGGCCACCCCGATGATCATCACCACGAAACCTGCCGTCACGATCATCGGCCACAGGACTGTCCTGGTCATCGCAAACACCTCCGGGGTCGAGGATAGCGTGACCGGGGAAACTTTTCGGGGGTATCGGTTCAGCTGTAGTTCCGGACGATCCCGAGGATGTCCTCGCCGAACTGCTCGACCTTCACCGGGCCGATGCCCGGCACCTGCACCAGCTGCTGCGGGGTTGTCGGGGCCTTGAGTGCCACCGCACGCAGCGTCGCATCACTCATCACCACGTAGGCGGGCACACCCCGCTGCTTCGCCAGCGCCGACCGCCAGGACCGCAGCTCGGTGACCAGCACCTGGTCCATCTCCTTCGCATGCTCCTCGCACACCCCGAGGATCCGCTGCTCCGGGGTGGTCAGCCGGGTACCGCAGACGGCACAGGCGTCTTTCGGGGCACCCTTGACCCGGCCGGGGCGGGACGCCGCCTCCCGGGCGCGCTGTTCGTCCCGCTCCTTCTCCCAGGGCACCAGCCCGTCGAGGAACCGGGTGCGCCGCCGGTTGGCTTTCCCGCCCGGCTGACGGGCCTGCGACCAGGACAGCTCCAGATGCTCCCGGGCACGGGTCACCCCGACGTAGAGCAGCCGGCGTTCCTCCTCGATCGCCTCCTCGCTGTGCGATCCCTTCAGCGCGTAGCGGATCGGGACGGTGCCGTCGACGAGCCCGACGAGGAACACGGCGTCCCACTCCAGGCCCTTGGCCGCGTGGATGCTCGCGAGGGTGACGCTCTCCACCTTCGGCGGGTTCTTCGCCTGGGCGCGCTCGCGCAGCAGGCCGAGCAGGCCGGTGAGGTCGAGGCCGGGGGTTGTCGCGGCCAGTTCCTCAGTGAGGTTGACCAGCGCCTCCAGGGACTGCCAGCGGGCCCGTTCCTGCGCACCGGTCGGTTCGGCCGGGGTCAGTCCGACGGGGACGAGGGCGGCGCGCACTTGGCCGACGAGATGTCCGGTGCCGGCGAAGGACGCGTCATCCGCTGCACTGTCCGCGGCTGTGTCGGCGGCGCCGGCCGCGTCACCCGAGGCGATCAGTTTCGCCCGGGCCTGTTCGCGGCGCGCGGCCTGCCCCAGCGCGCTGACGGCCTGCCGGATCTCGCCGCGCTGGAAGAACCCTTCACCACCCTTGACCTGGTAGTTGATGCCGGCGGAATCGAGGGCGTACTCCACCGCCGCGGACTGCGCGTTGATGCGGTACAGCACCGCGATCTCCGAGGGCTTCACCCCGGACCGGATGAGCGCGCCGATCCGCTCGGCGACCCCGACCGCCTCCGCGGTCTCGTCGGGGTACTCGGTGAACTCCGCGGGCGGGCCGGCCGGACGCTGCCCCTCGAGCTGCAGCCGCGTGCCGGCCATCCGGCCCGTCGCCCGCCCGATGACGTTGTTCGCCAGGTCGACGACCTGCGGGGTCGACCGGTAGTCGCGGAACAGGCGGACCGTCGTGGCCTGCGGGTAGCGGGTCGAGAACCGCAGCAGGTGCTCCGGGCTCGCCCCGTTGAACGAGTAGATGGTCTGGTTCGCATCCCCGACGACGGTGAGGTCGTCCCGGTCGCCGAGCCAGGCGTCGAGCAGCCGCTGCTGCAGCGGGGTGACGTCCTGGTACTCGTCGACGACGAAGGTGCGGTAGCGGGAGCGGAACTCGTCGGCCACCCCGCGGTCGGCCTCGATGGCGCCGGCCATCGACTGCAGCAGATCGTCGAAGTCCATGAGGACCCCCTCGGGGGTCACCTTCGCCCGCTCGTAGCCCTCGAAGATCCGGACGAACTGTTCCGGGGCCACCGGGCAGTCCCGCCGGTCCGGGCCGATGTGCGCCGGATAGTCCTCGGGGGCGATGAGCGAGGACTTCGCCCATTCGATCTCGCCGAGCAGGTCCTTCAGCGTGGTCTTGTCGGTCTGTACCCCTGCCGACCGTGCGACACGGGCGACGAGCGCGAACTTGTTGTCCAGCAGCCGCCAGGGGGTGTCCCCGACGATCTTCGGCCAGAAGTACTTCAGCTGGCCGCGGGCGGCGGCGTGGAAGGTCCTGGCCTGGACCCGTGCCACCCCCATCATCGTCAGTCGTTCTCGGAGTTCCGCCGCGGCCCGGCTGGTGAACGTGACGGCCAGGACATGGTCGGGGTTGACGTAGCCGCCGGAGACCAGGTGGGCGATCCGGTGGGTGATGGTGCGGGTCTTCCCGGTGCCGGCGCCGGCGATGATGCACACCGGGCCCCGGGGTGCGGTGGCGGCGCGGAGCTGTTCGGGGTCGAGCGCGGACAGATTCAGTTCGGCGAGACGGTCGGTCACTGCGGGTTCGCCTCGGTGGCGGTGTCGGTGATGCGGCGGATGTAGAGGATCCGGTCGCCGGGTTCCACGGTCTCCGCCTCGACCGAGTCGATGCGGTACAGCTCACCGGAGCGCACCACGCCCAGCACGATGTCCTCCAGGTTCCGGGGGCTGCCGCCCACCTCGTCATCGCCGACCATCCGCTCGGCGACGGAGAATCCCTCGTCCGGGCTGAGCAGGTCCTCCATCATGCCGGTGACCGAGGGGCTCACGGTCGCCAGGCCGAGCATCCGGCCGGCGGTTTCGGAGGAGACCACGACCGAGTCCGCCCCCGACTGCCGCAGCAGGTGGGAGTTCTCCGACTCCCGCACCGAGGCGACGATCGTCGCCGAGGGGGCGATCTCCCGCACCGACAGGGTGATCAGCACGGCCGTGTCATCCATGTTGGGGGCGACGACCACGGCTCGGGCGCGGGTCACCCCGGCGAGTTTCAGCACATCGGATTTCGTCGCCGAGCCCTGCACGGTCACCAGACCGCGCGAGGAGGCGTGGGTGAGAACCTCCGGGTCGCTGTCGACGACGACGATCTGCGACGCGGTGACGCCGTCGGCGAGCATGGCGGTGACCGCCGCCCGCCCCTTGGTGCCGTAGCCGACGACGACGGTGTGGTTGCGCATGTGCTTCCTCCAGCGACGGATCTTCAGCGATTTCCGGGATTCCTCGGTGAGCACCGACAGGGTCGTCCCGACCAGCAGGACCAGGAAGATGATCCGCATCGGCGTGATGACCAGGACGTTGACCAGGCGGGCGGGCTGGGTGACCGGGGTGATGTCACCGTAACCGGTGGTCGACAGGGACACCGACGAGTAGTAGACGGCGTCCAGGTAGGTGCGGACGCCGGTGTAGCCGTCCCGCTCCAGGTACACCACCGTCGAGGCGACGAAAATGAGCACCAGGGCGTAGATCATGCGGCGGATGATCAGCCACCAGGGGCTCACCGGGGTGGCCTCCGGGATGTTCACGACCTTCAGCAGCGCGTGGGGCGGCAGCGCGTCGACCTCACTGTCGGCGCGGAAACGGTCGCGGAAACGGTCATTCATCGCCGTGTCCTCCGATCCAGTCCGCCAGGTCCTCTGCTGACGGGAGTGTACCCGGTTCATAGGTCTCGTTCGACAGCACATAGTGGAAGCACGCGCGCACCGCGTCCGGGGGCACCGTGACCCCCTGACGGCTGCTCAGCAGCTTCGCCCACGCGAGCCGGTAGACCGCCAGCTGCATCGACGCGTCCTGCAGGTCACGGCCGACGGGACGGCGACCGGTCTTCCAGTCGACGACGGTCCAGCCCGACAACGGGTCGTCACCGTCATGGAAGACCGCGTCGATCCGTCCCTCGAACAGGTGCCCGGCCAACGTCACCGAATAGGACCCCTCCACGGTCACCGGCGTGCGCGCCGCCCAGGTGCTGTCGAGGAACCGTTCCTTGAGGCGGGTCAGGGCCGGGTCCGCCAGGGTCGCGTCGGCGGCGCCCGGCAGTTCGTCCTCGTCGAAGAGCTGTCCGGTCCCGGTACCGAAGTGCCGCTCCACCCAGTTGTGGAAGGCGGTGCCCCGTTTGGTGTAGGGCCGTGGTTCCAGCGGCACCGGACGCCGCCGCCGCCGGGCGAACTCCTCCGGATTCCGCGACAGGGACACCGCCTCCGTCGCCGTCAGCCGTGCCCCGAGGGGCACCACCACATCGGGGGCGGACCGGGCCGTGTACTCGCGGATGAGCAGTGCCGTCTCCCGACCCCACTGGTCGGCGAGCGTGCCGGGATCCGGGGTCGGCGCGGTGCTCCCGGTCGTCTCGCCGGTCGTCTCGCCGGCAGCCGTGACGAGACCGATCCCGTCCGCGACGCCGGGCTGCCGCTCGGTCAGCGTGGGCCGCGGCCACCGGGCCGGCGACGGCGTGGGGATCACCCGGACGACCTCGGCGACGAGGTCGTTGCGCGCAGCCGGGGACGCCGGGACCATCACCGCGTCCTCCCGGTGGTGCGGTCCCTTCTCCAGCCGTTTCAGCTCCGCCTTCGAGTACACCATCCCCAGCTCCGACCAGGTCACCACGCATTCGGGGGCCGTCGCAGCGAGCCGGTCACGGATCAGGGTGAGTGCCACCGACGGGTCGACCGGCTTCTTCGCGGTCCCGTTGAAGGCCGCCCCGGAGACCAGGAGGACCCGCCGGCTGCGGGTGAGGGCGACATAGAACAGCCGGTCGTCCTCCTTCGCGTCGTGCACACCGAGCTGTTCCTTGAAGCGGTCCTCGGCCTCGACCACGCCCTTGCGGTCCACCACGTCCGACAGGTCGAGCACCGGCATGCCGGTGGTGTCCGACGGGTTATCGGTGGCGTCCCCGCGCAGCCCGGACGGCAGCACGCGGGCGTTGGTCGTCCACGAGGTGACGGTCGGCCGTTTCACGGCGTCCGCGTAGGTCGCCCGGGTGGCGTGCGGGACGGCGACGATGTCCCATTCCAGGCCCTTCGCCTTGTGCACGGTGAGCAGCTGGACGCAGTCGGTGAGGACCTCCACCTCGCCGGCCTCGAGACCCTTCTCCCGTTCCTCGGCCGAGCGCAGGTAGTCCACCAGTGCACCGGGCGAGGCCGTGCTGAGGTCGGCGAAGGACCGCACGACCTCGGCGAAGCGGTCGAGGTGACTGGTCCCGATCGACCGGCCGGGTTCGCGGTGGTAGCGGGTGAGGACCTCGGTGCGGACCCCGGTCATCTGCTCGATGTCGGCGACGAGGTCCGGCAACGGCTTGCCGAGCGACTGGAGCCGCAGGTACCGCAGTTCCCGCGCGAGATCGGACAACCGGCGCACCCCCTCGTCGCTCATCCCGAATTCCGTCATGCCGCGCAGGTCGGCGAGTGCCTCCGCGAGGCCGACGGGGACCCGGGCGGCGTCCCGGTCGATCTCGGCGAGGCGGCGGCGGACGCCGGCCATCGCCGGGGAATCCCCGGGCTGCGGTGTGACGAGTGCGGTGAGGCCGGTGTTCCCGGCGGCGTCAGCGGCATCGGCAGCACCGGCGGCATCGGCGCTGCGGCTGTTCTGCCGGTACCGCCGGTCCCGCTGCGACAGCTGGTCCACCCGGCGCGCCAGGGCCTGCAGGTCCGCCGCACCGATGTTCCACCGCACCCCGGTGAGCAGCCGGAGCAGCGCGATATCGTCGGCGGGGTCCACGAGGATCCGGAGTGTCGCGTAGACGTCCGCCACCTCCGGGACCTCCAGCAGACCGGGCCCCGCGGTCGTCTCGACCGGGACGCCGCGCTCGACGAGCAGGTCGTGGAGCGGGCGGGCCTCGGCGTTCTTGCGCAGCAGAACTGCCGCGGAGAACGGGGCGGCCCCGGCGGAGGTGTCCCGGTGGCGGTAGCGGTCGGCCAGGTCATCGGCGAGCCAGGTGAGTTCCTCCTCACGGGTGTCGAACCAGGCGGTCTTCACCTCGCCGGTGCCGGCGCCGGGCCGGGAGACCAGCGGGGAGACCGGGGCGCCGGTGCCGTCACCGTCGTCGTCTCCGCAGGCACGGCTCCCACCGGTGCCGTCCGCCATCGACCAGCGGGAGACGGTGTTGGCCAGATCCAGCACGCGGGCCGGGTTGCGCCAGGAGGTCGTCAGTTCCAGCCGGGGTGCGGGTGTCGGTGCCCCGTCACCGGCCGGGTCGGACGCCGGGTCGGCGACCGGGAAATCGGTGCGGAAGTGCGCGAGGTTCGCCGCGGTCGCCCCGCGGAAACCGTAGATGGACTGCATCGGGTCGCCCACCGCGGTGACGGTGAGGTCGGGGTCGGCACCGCCGCCGAACAGTCCGCGCAGCAGCACCCGCTGCGCATGGCCGGTGTCCTGGTACTCGTCGAGCATGACCACCCGGAAGCGGCGGCGCTGCGCCTCCCCGACCTCGGGGTGGGCGTCGACGAGCTGGGCGGCCTTCGACATCTGCTGGCCGAAGGTCAGCAGATTCATCTCCGCCAGGCGGGCCCGGTAGTCCGCGACAACGGTGAGCAGTTCCCGCCGGTAGGTCAGGGCGTCGCCGATGGCGGTCAGCCGACTGTCGACCCCCTTGAGCACCTTGCCGTCGCGGTCCGGCAGTCCGTCCAACTCGGCGGCGGTGACCCGGCACTCCTCGTCGACCTCATCGGCGCCGGCGAGGTGGTTGTCCATGCCGTCGTTGAGTTCGAGCATGTCGTCGATGATCGACGGCACCGACCGGTGGGTGGTGAACCCCTCGGTGCGGGAGAGCACCACGTCACGGGCGATCATCCACCGTTCGGTGTCGGTGATGATCCGCCCGGCCGGCTCCATCGGCAGCAGCAGGCCGTACTCGCGGACGATGTCGCCGGCGTACGAGTCGTAGGTGGCGACGGTCGGGGTGATCGCCTGCAGTGCGCGGTGCCGGGGGTCGTCGGCCGGCAGGCCGTCGACGAGCCCGGACGCCGCCAGCGCCTGCAGCCGGGACCGGATCCGGACCCCGAGTTCCCGCGCGGCCTTGCGGGTGAAGGTCAGGCCGAGGACCTGTTCGGGCAGGACCAGACCGTTGGCGACCAGCCACACCACCCGGGCCGCCATGGTCTCGGTCTTGCCCGCCCCCGCACCGGCGACGACGAGGGTGGGGCCGGCCGGGGCGCCGATCACCGCCGCCTGCTGGGGCGTGGGAGCGTACTCCTGGCGCAGCCACCGCTGCGACAGTTCCACCGGGTCGATCAGGGCTGTCGGGTCGACGTGCGTCATCTAGACCACCTGCTCCCCGGCGCGGCATGCCGGGCACAGGCACGCGTATTCGCTGCCGTCGCACCCGTCGGTGGCCGTGAAGGTCGGTCCTGCGATCCGCGCGGCGGCTGCGAGGGCGACCTCGCGGAACTCCTCCAGGTCGGCATCGCTGAGCCGGCCCTGCTGGAGCGTCTTCACCGACGCGGTCTCGACCCGCGGGTAGACGAGCATGGCGCCGTCCGCCTGACGGCCGGGTTCCAGGGACATCAGCAGCTGGTAGGCCGAGAGCTGGGGGCTCACCGCGCCCTCCTCCTTCGTCTTCGCGTGTTTTCCGGTCTTGAAGTCGATGACGGTCGTCGCCCCGTCCGCGGCGGTCTCCAGCCGGTCGGTCCGGCCGGCGAGGACCACCGGCAGGCTGGTGCCGTCCGCATCGGGCGGGGTCCGGCCGATGACGTGCTCGAGTTTCTTCTCGACCTCGACGGTGCGGCCGGTACCGGCCCGGTCGGCCAACCAGTCGTGGAGGCGTTCCACCGCCTCCAGGCAGCTGGCGGTGAGCGGGGCGGCGGTCCACTCCGGTCCGTCGACGAGCCACGGGACCACGGTGGTGACGGTCTCCTGTGCCTCGTCGAGGGTCAGGCCGACGGCGAAGCCTTCCGCCACCGCGTGGATCATCGTGCCGACCTTCATCGGCTCGGTGGTCGGGACGCTGCGCAGCCGGTCGAGGAAGGACCGCAGGTCACAGGCTGCGTCTGTACCTGTGGCGCCGGTGGCGCCGGTAGTCCCGGCGCCGAGGTTCTCCAGCAGGGTCGGGCTGATCCGGACCGTCGGGGTGGTGTCGCCGTGGCGGTGGGCGACCGCCGGGCCGGTGGACGACGGCTCCGCGGTCCCCCACCATGTCACCGGCGCGGCCCCGTAGACCCCGGCGGCGGCGAGCCGGGCGAGGTTGTCTGCGGCGGCACGCCGCTCGTGACCTGGGCGGCGGGGGTCACAGACCGCGTCGCGCAACTCGGCGACGAGGGGTTCGACCGCCAGGACCCGGGGCAGGGCGTCCACCGTCGTCTCGGTGGGGTGCGGCAGTGGTTCCGCCTCGGTGTCGGCGACGGTGTCCCCGTTGATCTCGTCGAGGAACCGGGACGGGACCGCCGCCTCGTCGCCGGCCGAGGACACGGCGGTCACCACGGTGCGCCGGGTGGCGCGGGAGACCGCGAGGAGGAAGAGGCGGCGTTCCTCCGCCAGTGCGGCGGCCGACCGGGACACGGGCACGGTCGGGTCGATACCGCGGTCGACGAGGTCCACCAGTTCCTGCTGGCCGAACAGTCCGCCGACGGTCGGTCCCGCCGGCCAGGTGTCCTCCTGCACGCCCGCGACGACGACGACCGACCATTCCCGCCCGGCGGCGGCGTGTGCCGGGAGGATCTCGACGGCGTCGGGGCGGACCCCGCGCCGGTCACGGCCCCCGGTCGGCAGTTCCTGGGACCGGACGCCGTCGAGGAAGGTCGTCAGGCTGATCGCAGGGGTGCGTTCCACCAGGTCGCCGGCGATGTCGAAGAGACTCATCACCGCGTCGAGGTCCCGGTCCGCCTGGGAGCCCAGCGTGCCGCCCCGCAACGCCTGGGTCTGCAGCCGGGTGGACAGTCCGGTGGCCTGCCACACCTCCCAGAGCACCGCCTCCACCGATCCGCCGCTCTCGAGGGCGGCACGACCGGCGTCGGTGACGGTCCGGATCCGGGTGAGGACCTGCTGTTCGCGGGGGCCGAAGCGGCTGGTCCACCGCTCCGCCTCGTGCGGGTCCGCACGCCCGGTGACCACGAGGCCGACCGCCTCCATGGCACGGAGCCCGGATCCGGCGACCGCCGGGGCGGCGGCGCGCTCCATCCGGCGCAGCATCACCGGATCAGCCCCGCCGATCGGGCTCTCCACCAGCCGCTGCATCTCGGCGACGGTGAGCGGACGCGACAGGGCGTCCAACGCCAGCAGCAGTGCGGCGACGAGCGGCTGCTCGGCGAGAATCACGCTCGTCGGGTCGACTTTCACGGGGACGCCGTGGCTGAGCAGGGCGCGGCGCAGACCGGCGATCTCCCCGGTGGACCGGACGACGACGGCGATGCGGTCCCAGGGCACGCCGTCGAGAGCGCGGGCCCGGCGGACTGCGTCGGCGACGACGAGCCGTTGTGCCGTCTCCGACGGTGCCCGGCGGATCTCCAGGTCCGGCACCGTCGCCCCGTCGGCGGACTCCCCGCCCCGCAGCGGCACCCGGGTCGGTGCGGCGGGCAGCCGGCGTTCCAGCCGGTTCACCGCCGTGACCGCCGACGCGCCGAGCCGGTGGGTCCGGGACAGGACGATCCGGTGGTCCGGGTCGGCGGCCATCCCGGTGAGGAAGTCCTCGTCGGCACCGCGGAAGTGGAAGACGCACTGGTCCGGGTCCCCGGCGACCAGCGTCCGTACCCCGGGGACCGCGAAGGCGCGGACCAGGGCGCCGGACGCCGGGTCGAGGTTGTGGGCGTCATCGACGAGCACCAGCCGGATCCGGCGCCGCTGCGCCTCGACGACCGCCCGGCCGTCCGGGGTGCCGGTGAGTTCGTCGAGTGTGCGGTGCAGCAGGTCGGACGCGTTGAGGCTGTGCGACCCGGACAGTCGCTGGACCTGGTCGTACTCGCGGAGGAAGTCGCCGGCGCCGACCCACATGTCCAGCCCGTGCTGTTGTCCCAGTTCCGTGAGCCGGTCCGCGCCGATGCCGCGCTCCGAGGCGCGCAGCAGCAGGTCACGGAGCTGACGGGCGAACCCCACCAGCGGCAGGGCGGGGCGGATCCGCTCCGGCCACCGGCCGGTGCCGTCCTCGGCCTGACCCCGCAGCAGTTCCCGGATCCGCAGGTCATGGTCGGCACCGGTCATCAGGCGGGGCAACGGATCCCCCCGGCGCTGGGTGACCGCACGCAGCAGGGCGAAGGCCCAGGAGTGCACCGAGCGCACCGGAGTTCCGGTGGCCGCGTAGTCCGGATCGTCGCGCAGCAGTTCGGTCAGCCGACCGCGCAGTTCCGTCGCCGCCTCCTTGGACGGGGTCACGACCATGACCCCGGCGGGATCCCCGCCACCGCGCAGATAGGTCAGGAGCGTGTCGAGCAGCAGCGAGGTCTTCCCGGTGCCGGGGCCGCCCAGGACCGCGTACGGCGCGTCCCGGTCGACCCGGTCGTCACCGGAGACCACGGCACCGGCGAGCCCCTCCCAGTGCCTGCCGGGGCCGGCGGCAGGTGCTCCGCCGGTGTCCAGCCGGATGCGGACGTCGTCGGCCGAGCCGATCCTGCGGCGCAGTTCGGCGTTACGACGTGCCTCCTCCCGCGCCGCCGTCGTGTCCTGCACTGTCCGGTCCCCCATGGCGTCCCCCACGGTCATTCCTCCGTCGTCTCCGGTGTTCCCCCGGCGTCCGTCTGTGCTGTCGTGCCTGCTGTATCCGCCGGGGCTGTCGTGGCTGTGCTTCCGGTGTCATCTGTAGCACGGCCACCGGACAGCGACGGGTCGCCCGGATCCGTCGCGGTGCCACGGCCGGCCCGGGCAGCGACGATGTCGGCGACCCGGGCGAGTCCCGGCCATGCCTCGGCGGTGCTGTCCGGGAGCACCGCATGGACGAAGAGGCGGTAGATGACCGCCCGCAGCAGGATCTGGTCGAAGTCGGGCAGGTGCCGCCACCGGTCCAGCAGGGCGTCCTCCGCATTGGCCCAGGCCAGGGCGTCGACCACGAGCAGGGCGACCGACCACGCCGTGGGGTGCCAGGCGGGGACGAAGTCGACGACCGCCGGGTCCGCGTAGCCGTCGTAGACGGTGCATCCCAGGGCGTCGCCGTGGACCAGCTGGTCCGGGGCGGTCACCTCCTCGCGCAGCAGCAGCAGGCCGGCGGCCTTCTCCACCGCGGCGGCGACGTCATCACGCGGCACCGTCGTCGGATCCATGACCGGGGCCAGCGACACGGTCGGGTCGTCGGCCCAGGCGGCGGCGTCCGCGGCGGCGAACAGTTCCGTGTCCCCCCAGATCATCGGACCGCGCAACCGCGGCCCGTCGGCGACCGGCACCGGCGCCGTGAGAAAATCCGGACGCTGCTCGTCCACGAGTGCCTCGTTGAACCGCAGGACACCGGCGGCCGTCTCATCGAAGCGCGGGGCACGGTGCCCGGACAGGAACGTCCGTGCCGTCCACCCGCCGACCGAATAGCGTCCGTCGCTGGACCGCAGCGGACGCGCCACCGACACCCCCACCGGCCGGATCCGGTCCATGATCCGTGCGGTCCAGGTCCCGCGCGCCGGATCGCCGGAGGGCAGGAGGACGGCCCGGTCACAGCGCCAGCCGTCACCCCACGCACCACCGAGGGCGACAGGGGTCGCGTGCGCCACCTGGAATCCCGTGCGGATGCTGTCCGGCGGTGGAGTCGAGTCAACCATGGCGACCATGGTAGCCGCCGGGGGTCAGCGGTCGGACGCCGCGGAACCCTCCGGGTGCGGCCAGGCGTTCATCCGGCAGGTGCTCTGTTCGTCCGGGTAACTGCCGTCCTCCCCGTCGAGCCGTGCCAGATCACGGTTGGACAGGCTCAGCGTCTGCTGCATCATCACCGGCGCCAGCGCACCGTCCGACGGGCAGGGCTGGTGCCGGGCGTAGCCGATCCCGTGGCCGACCTCGTGGTTGACGACGTACTGCCGGTAGGAACCGAGGTCGCCGGCGAAGGGCAGCGCGCCGCGGACCCAGCGGGCCAGGTTGATCATCACGGTGCCTTCCCCGGCGGTGTCGCCGGCCCCGCCGACGGCGCCGGAGCCGAGGAAGCAGCTGGTCTCCAGGTCGATCTCGCTGCCGCACAACTGTGCGGTCGTCGTCGGGCTGGTCAGCCGGATCCGCAGGTCGGGGGTCTCCGGCCCATGCACGCTGACGTGCCGGAACGCGACCTTCCCGCCGGCGATCCAGGACCGCGGATCATTCAGGGTCGCGTCGACGGTCGCGGCGAAGGCGTCCCCGCCACCGAATGTGGCGGTGTCCGTCCCGTCCTCCACCTCGACCACGTAGGTCCAGGTCCGGACGCCGTCTGTGCCGTCGCGCGGCCCCGCGTGCGCGCCCGGGGTGCCGACCCCGTGCCAGGTCTCCTTCCCCTCCCGGGAGACCCGGGGTCCGTCGGGCAGCGCACCGACGCGGTCACCGGTCGGGATCCCCGGCAACGGCCCGGGCGATGAACCGCCGGAGGTCGCCGTCCCGACGACGTCCGGGGCGGCCCCCGCCTCGTCGTCACCGGAATGTGCCACCTCGATGACGACCATCACCGTGACGGCGACGACGAGCAGGAAACCGAGCACGGCGCTGGCCCCCATCCACCGGCGGCGGCGCTGTTCGGCCTCGCGGGTGGCCCGCTCCTGTGCCGCGAGGGCCGCGTCACGTCCCGGATCCGCGCCCGGGCGGCTGTGCCGCACCGGCGGGACAGTGAAACGCTCCCGGTGCAGTGGACCGGGAGCGTGGTCGTCAGACCCCATGCGATCAGATGAACCCCACGGCGCGGGCTGCCGCGGCACCGACCTCGATGTAGGCGACCTGCTCGCGGACGACCACGACCACCGCACCCTTCGAGTCCTCGAGCTTCAGCAGGCCACTGTCCTGGCCGAGGAACTCTTCGACGCGGCCCAGGAGCGCGTCCCGGTCCTCGTCCTTACTGTTGATGACGAGGTCCCTGGGGGAGCTGACGAAACCGACCTTGATATCCATACGGGTCTCTCCACGCCTTTCCTTAAGTGTGCTTTCGCGGATGTGAATACGCGCTGTAACGTGGACCATCATAGCGCCGCGCGGCCCAGTGCGGTGACCAGGCGGACGGCAGGAAAGGCAGACACACGATGGCGGACGAGGCCCGGCCCACATTCACGGAACTCGGGGTGGCCGCCGAAATCGTGGACGCCCTCGCCGAGAAGGGCATCGACCGTACTTTCGCCATCCAGGAGCGCACCCTCCCGCTCGCCCTCACGGGCAAGGATCTCATCGGCCAGGCCCGGACCGGCATGGGCAAGACCCTCGGATTCGGCGTCCCGCTGCTCGACCGGGTCTTCGACGACGCCGACGTGACCGCCCCCGACGGGACCGTCCGTGCCCTCGTCGTCGTGCCCACCCGGGAACTGTGCATCCAGGTCGCCGAGGACCTGTCGGACGCCGCCGCGCACCTGCCGCTCACGGTGACCACCATCTACGGTGGCGTCCCCTTCGAGAAGCAGACCGAGGCCCTCGCCCACGGCACCGACATCGTCGTCGGCACGCCCGGCCGGCTCCTCGACCTGTCCCGCCAGCAGCTGCTCGACCTGTCCCACGTCGAGATCCTCGTCCTCGACGAGGCCGACGAAATGCTCGACCAGGGTTTCCTCGACGACGTCAAGGCGATCATGGCGCAGACCGCCCCGCACCGGCAGACGATGCTCTTCTCCGCGACGATGCCCGGGCCGATCGTCGCACTCAGCCGGGGCTTCATGGACCGTCCGGTCCGCATCCGGGCGGACACGACCGACGCGCAGCCCACCCATGCGACCACCACACAGATCGTCTTCCAGTCGCACAAGCTCGACCGGATGAGTGTGCTCGCCCGGATCCTGCAGACCCCCGGCCGCGGCCGCACCATCGTGTTCGCCCGCACCAAGCGGCAGGCGGCGATGGTCGCCAACGATCTCGCCGACCTGGGTTTCCGGGTGGGGGCGGTCCACGGGGACATGCGGCAGAAGGACCGCGAGCAGTCCCTCACCGCCTTCCGGGAGGGCACGGTGGACATCATGGTCGCCACCGATGTCGCCGCCCGGGGCATCGACGTCGACGATGTCACCCACGTCATCAACTACCAGGTCCCCGAGGACGACAAGACCTATGTCCACCGCATCGGACGCACCGGCCGCGCCGGACATTCCGGGGTCGCGGTCACCCTCGTGGGCTGGGACGAGGTGACCCGCTGGCAGGCGATCGACGAGACACTCCACCTCGGACACCCCGATCCGCCCCGGTGGTTCTCCTCCTCCCCGGAGTTCCTCACCGAGTTCGGCCTGCCCGAGGGGATCGGTGACCGCGTCGGCAAGCCGCTGAAAGTGCAGGGTGCCGCCTCCGCCACCGCGCCGGCGCGGCGTCCCCGTGCCGACCGGGACCACGGCGGGCGGGACCACGGCGACCGGCGGCGTTCGTCCCGGCGGCCGTCACAGGGGACGTCACGGTGACGCCTCCGGAGCGCCGGACCCGGCTCGATCTCGCGGTCACCGCGGTCATCGCCGTCGTCGTCCTCGCGGTCGCCGTGGGGACCTGGTTCTTCTCCGACGCCCGGAACACCGACCACACCACCGCCGCGGTGACCGCCGACGCGGTCCCGGACGATCCGGCCACCCCGCCGGAGTCGTTCACCGAAGTGTGGCGCGCCCCCTCCACCACCCCCTCCCCCGTCGTCGTCGACGGCTCGGTCATCACAACCGGGAAGCGCACCGTCACCGTGCGGGACGCCTCGACAGGTGACGAGATCTGGCACTACACCCGCGACCGTGACCTGTGCGGCGCCACCGCCGGCTGGTCCCGCGTCATCGCCGTCTACCGGGGGCCGAAGGGGTGTGGGGATGTCACCAGTTTCAGCGTCGGCACCGGCGACTACGTCGACACCCGGTCCGGCCCCGGTCCGGACGCCGCCTCGCACGCCGGCCTGTTCCGGTCACTCGACCATGTCGGCCTCCTCTCCGACGACCGGGTGGAGCTGTGGCGGTCCGATCTGGTGCGCACCGTGGAGGCCGGGGAGACGGGCGTCCTGGTGAACCCGGGCACGCAGCCGACCGCGGGCTGCCGGTACATCGGTGCCCTCACGCGTAAGTCGTTGCTGGCCACCAGCATGGACTGCCCCGGCAGCGACAAGCGGTCGGTCAGTCTGCAGGACGCCGACCCCGAGGATGCTGGGACCCCCGAGGTCGACCACGACTTCTCGGTGCCCGCCGGGTCGCAGCTGGTGGCGGTCGCCCAGCACGCCGCACTGATCTACGTCCCTGCCGGACAGCAAGGGCAGGACGGGCAGGACGGGCACAGCGGGGCGGCCCGGTACCAGGTGCTGCGGACCGACGGCAGCTACGACGAGTACCCGGCCGAGGGTGCTCCGGCCGATCTCGGGCGGTTCACCACCGACAACGGTCTGTTCCTGCCGGACACCGCGGATCTGCCGCACCACATGACGTGGTTCGACGGTCACCAGGTGACCGGTTTCGGACCCGACAACCTCGACCCGCGGTTCCGTGTCGACGCGCTCGGCACCGGTGCGGACATGGCCGGCCGTCTGCTGGTCCCGGTCGCCGGCGGTATTTCGGTGGTGGACTGGAACGACGGGCATGTGGAACGGACCGTCCCGGTCGACCGCGGTGACTGGACCGGCCCGGTCTCGCTGCGGGTCCAGGGCGGGACCGTCGTCGAGCAGCGCGGTGACGAGCTGGTGGGGCTCAGCGGCGGGCAGCCGGACTGACCCGCGCCCGGCCGGTATCGCCGGCCGGAGCGTCACGGCACCGGCCGAAT
>JABVZY010000461.1:0-40152 GCA_020883555.1 Drosophila nannoptera | reverse complement strand
TCAAGGCGCACATCGAGGCCCCCTTCCCCGACTTCCTCACCGGATCCGGGTTTCACTGGCCGGTCGGGCGGAAATCGGTGACGATTCCGGGGAACCGGATCTAGCGGCGCCGCGTCGCCTTCGCCGAGCGTGCCGCTTTCGCGTCCTTCGCGGCCTGCCGGACGTCGTACCGGCTGTCGATCCACTCCTTGGAGGACGGATTGAAGATCAGCCCGAACGACAGGACGATCAGGATGACGAGCAGGATGCCCAGCGCGAGCTGACCGGACGTGAACATGCTCCACGCCACCGGGATGAGCACCAGGGTGGTGACCACCGCCGCGGAGACCCCCCAGGTCTTACCGCGGAGAATGGCGATGCCGAGTGTCACGCAGGACAGGAAGAACGCGCAGACGATCACCCCGGTGACCGACATGTCCATCTTCACGTCCTCGTCGGCCTCGGGCGCGTCGTACCCGAGATAGGCGACCCCGAACACGACGGCCGCGATCACGCCGCCGACGATCGAGACGGCCGCGAGGATCACCAGCGGATTCGGCACTCCGGCACGGATGAACCGGTACTTCTCGGAAAGCATGGGGTCATGCTACCTCCGACCGGCCCGGTGACCGGCACGGGCGGACGCGGGGCGGACACCGGACGGTCACCGACCGCACGACAGGCGGAACAGACAGATCAGTCTGATAGTCCACCCTTACCTAAATCACCAAATCGGCAGCCTGTGAGCTTACTCACTAATCCAGATTCAGCCCTAGCGGAAGTCCCGAAGACGTGCCATCATCTAACACGTAACAGCGAGAGGGACGCGAGGTTACGAGCGGATTAATTCCCGCCTCCCCCACTCCGATCTGTGGCTCCGACCAGCGACGACATCCACACTGTACCGGTCGCAGCCAAGATTTGTTCACCCAGACTACCCGACCCGGATCACCACGGGTCCCCGACCGGTCCGTGCCACGCGGCCCCGGGCGGCCACCACCCACCACACCGAACGACTGTACTGCGTCTCAAGGACGTCCCCTGACCGGGGAGAAGGAGAAGATCACCATGGACTGGCGCCACGAAGCCATCTGCCGCAGCGAGGACCCGGAGCTGTTCTTCCCGGTCGGAAACTCCGGCCCCGCCCTCGCCCAGATCGCCAAGGCGAAGCTGGTCTGCAACAAGTGCCCGGTCACCCACGACTGCTTCGCCTGGGCCATCGCCTCCGGTCAGGACGCCGGCGTCTGGGGCGGCATGAGCGAGGACGAGCGCCGCGCCCTGAAGCGCCGCAACAACCGCGGTCGCACCCGCCGCACCGCTGCGACCGCGTAGGCACCGCAGAGCGACAGCAGAGGGACCGCAGAGGATCCCGGCACAGTCGACAGGCCCTGACGGCAGGGGGGATTTCCCCGCCGTCAGGGCCTTTCGCTACACTGACTGAGTTACCCGGTGGTCACGCGGGTTCACCTCTGAGCACTCTGACCACCCGCCCGTCGAGTGTTAAGGAGGAGTCACCATGAGCAAGCGTGGCCGTAAGCGCAAGGACCGCCGCAAGAAGAAGGCCAACCACGGCAGCCGTCCGAACGCCTGACGTTCGTGACACGGCCCGTCCGTGAACGGTGCCGACAGTGGGCCCGGCCCGGGAATCATCCCGGACCGGGCCCACTGTCATGTGCCGGGGACACCGGCCGCGCGGCCGACCGGATGACCGACCGGATGACCGACCACGGCGCTACCGGATACCGCGTTCCACCCGGGTCTGCGTGACCTCCGTGGCCTGCACCGCACCGTCCTGCGACGTCACCGTCGTCACCGTGGTGCACGACGACCGCAGCGCGGTGACGATCCGGCCCCGCAGGCCCTCGGGTGCCTGGCCCGCGCACCGGACCTGGAGGAGCTGCCGGACCTGCTGCTCGATACCGAGCTGCTCGAGGCATGCCGGACAATGCTCCACATGCTCCGAGAGTTTCTGCCTCAGGGTCTCGTCGCAGTCGCCGTCGACGTACTCGTACAGCACCTCGACCAGCCTGTCGCAGTCGGTCTTCGCCGGCTTCTCAGTCATGGTGGATCACGCTTTCGTCTTCTGTGTCGTAGCGGCTTGCGCCGTCTTCGCGTTCTTCCGGGACGCCGCAGCCGTCGCAGTCTTCGCGGTCCCGGCGGCGTCCCCCAGCCCGATGCCCTGCTCCGCGGCGACGTCCTTCAGCTTCGCGCGGAGCTGCTTGCGTCCGCGGTGCAGCCGGCTCATCACCGTGCCGATGGGGGTACCCATGATCTCGGCGATCTCCTTGTAGGGCAGTCCCTCGACATCCGCGTAGTACACGACCATGCGGTAGTCGTCGGACAGTTCCATCAGGGCGTCCTGGATCCGCTGATCCGGGATGCGCCGGAGCGCCTCGATCTCGGCGGACTGCAGTCCGGTCGAGGCGTGGGAGGCCACGTCGGCGAGCTGCCAGTCCGTCACCTCCTCATCGGAGGTCTCCTTCGGGCGACGCTGCGCCTTCCGGTACTGGTTGATGTAGGTGTTGGTCAGGATGCGGTACATCCACGCCTTGAGATTCGTCCCCGGGCGGTACGACCCGAAGGCCTGGTAGGCCTTCATGTACGCGTCCTGGACCAGATCCTGCGCGTCCGCCGGGTTGCGGGTCATCCGCAGGGCGGCTCCGTAGAGCTGGTCCAGCAGCGGTAGCGCGTCTTCCTCGAAGCGTGCGAGCAGTTGCTCGTCGCTGTCGTCGGTGCGCTTCACTGTGTGACTCATGGATCCTTCCTCATCGGCTCGGGCATGACCACGGGGGCCATTCCCTCCAACGGCCGACGGACCCCGGCTATTCCGGACCGCCGCCGTCACTCTCCCCCATTATGCGCGTCCGGTACCGGAACGACGAGGTCCGACCGTTGTTCGCCACGTTCCCCACGGCCCGCGAGACCGCCGTCGTCGTCAGGGTCGCCGACACACTGTCCGGCACCGGCCCGGCGGCCAGCGCACGCAGCGTGTCCGGGTCACCGTCGAGCCAGGCGGCGGCGTCCCCGGCGCCGAGGACGCGGGGCATCCGGTCGTGCAGCCAGGCGACGGGGTCCTGCGACGGGCCGGTCACCACCGTCACCCGCAGGTCGCCGTCGATCACCCGGCACAGTCCCGCGACGGTCAGCGGCCCGTCGCCGGTGACGAGGAAGGGCCGTTTCGCGTTCCACTCGTACCAGCCGTCCATCACCACCAGGCACGGTTCGGAGCCGCGGAACGCAGGCTTGTCGAAGGCCGTCTCGCCGCGGGCGTTGAACAGCACCCCGGACCCGCCGGACAGCCACGGGGCCGGGTACCCCCACCGCGCCGGCCCCAGCAGCGGCGTCCCGTTCCAGCGGCGCACGACGTCGACCCGGTGGGTCGGCGCGACGTTCCAGCTCGCGGCGGGCAGGTCCGCCCCCGGCAGGACGCCGACCTGCTCGCCGAGCAGCCCGGACACCGCACCCAGGTAGGTCTCGGTGGCGCTGAAGAGGAGATAGCGGCCGCACATGCGACCGAGGATACCCGGGCGTGGGACAATGGCCCCATGAGCACGTCGCGTCCTGTCCCCTGGCCCGCCCCGACCACCGTCGCCCCGGTGAATGCCGAGGTCTCCGTCCCCGGTTCGAAGTCCATCACCAACCGGGCGCTGGTCCTGGCCGCCCTCGCCGACGGTCCCGGGCAGATCGACGGTGCCCTGGACAGCCGGGACACCCGCCTCATGGCGGACGCCCTGGCAACCCTCGGCGCGACGATGACGTGGGACGGTGACAGCATCACCGTCGTCCCCCGCCCCCTCCACGGCGGCGAGGTCCGGTGCGGTCTCGCCGGGACCGTCCTGCGGTTCCTGCCGGCCGTCGCCACCCTCGCCGACGGGGAGGTCGTCTTCACCGCCGACGAGGAGGCCCGGCACCGTCCGATGTCCACCACCCTCGATTCCCTGACCGCCCTCGGCGCCGACATCGTCGGTTCGGGCGACCCTGACACGCCGCTGCCCTTCCGGGTGGTCGGCCACGGCGGGCTGCGGGGCGGGGAGGTGCACATCGACGCCTCGGCGTCCTCCCAGTTCGTCTCCGGGCTGCTGCTGGCCGGGGCGTGCTTCGACGAGGGGGTGACCGTCGTCCACGAGGGTGCCGCCATCCCCAGCCAGCCCCACGTGGAGATGACGGTGGCCATGCTGCGGGAGGCGGGGGTGCACGTCGACGTCGACTTCAACCGCTGGCACGTGTCCCCGGGCCCGGTCCGGGCCCGGCACCGGCAGGTCGAGCCGGATCTGTCGAACGCCACACCGTTCCTCGCCGCCGCAGCCGTCACCGGCGGCAGCGTGCTGGTCCGTGACTGGCCGCAGACCACCACCCAGCCCGGTGACCAGTTCCGCACCATCCTGTCCGACATGGGCGCCGAGGTGGAGTACCACGCGCACACCCGGTCACTGCTGGTCCGCGGCACCGGGCCGCTCAACGGCATCTCCTGGGACATGCACGACATCGGGGAACTGACCCCCACCGTCGCCGCGCTCTGCGCCCTGGCGACCGGCCCCAGTACCCTGTCGGGCATCGCGCACCTGCGCGGGCACGAGACCGACCGGCTCGCGGCCCTCGAGGCCGAACTGACCGCCGTGGGCTGCGGGGTGACCCAGACCGCCGACGGTCTCGTCATCGACCCGGCCCCGCTCCACGCCCCGGCCGGCGGCGTGTGGCACACCTACGCCGACCACCGCATGGCCACCGCCGGTGCGGTGCTCGGACTCGTCGTCCCCGGTATCGTCATCGAGGACATCACCACCACCACGAAAACCCTGCCGGACTTCGAGTCCCGCTGGCAGCAGATGATCGCGGGCTGAGGAGCAGCATGGGCAGACGGCGTTACGACGAATCCGACGTCCGGGTACGACCGGCGAAGGGGTCACGGCCACGGACCAAGGACCGCCCCTCCCACCGGGACGCCGCGACCGGCATGGTGGTGACCAAGGACCGCGGCCGCTGGGGCGTGGTGCTCGATGACGGGGACGCCGACGCACCACCGGCGATCTGCATGCGCGCCCGGGAACTCGGCCGCACCCCGGTCGTCGTCGGCGACCGTGTGGCCGTCGTCGGAGACACCTCCGGCAGGGACGGGACTCTCGCCCGCATCGTCCGGCTGGAGGAGCGCAGCACGGTGCTGCGCCGCACCGCCGACGACAACGACGCCTACGAGCGGATCGTCGTCGCCAACGCCGACCAGCTGCTCATCGTCACCGCCGTCGCCGATCCGCCGCCGCGTGCGGGGTTCGTCGAACGTGCCCTCATCGCCGCGTTCGCCGGCGGTCTGACCCCGGTGCTCTGCCTGACGAAGTCGGATCTCGCCGATCCGACGGATTTCGCCGCCGAGTTCGCCGACCTCGATGTCCGGGTGGTCGTCTGTGGCCGGGACGACCCCCTCACCCCCGTCACCGACCTCGTGGCGGGCCATGTCACCGCCCTCATCGGGCACTCCGGTGTGGGGAAGTCCACGCTGGTCAACCGACTCGTCCCGGATGCCGGGCGGGCCACCGGCGACGTCTCCGGGGTCGGCAAGGGGCGGCACACCTCCACCCAGTCCGTCGCGCTCCGGCTGCCCGGCGGTGACGGGCGGGACGGTGGCGGCTGGATCATCGACACCCCCGGGATCCGGAGCTTCGGTCTGGCCCACATCGAGCCCGACCAGGTGATCGACGCGTTCGAGGACCTGCGCGACGTCGTCGACGACTGTCCGCGCGGCTGTACCCATCTCGGTCCCCCGGCCGATCCGGAATGTGCGCTGGACACCCTCACCGGCGCAAGCGCCCGTCGGGTCGCGGCCGTCCGGCTGCTGCTGCGCACGCTCTACGACAACAACGAGTGGGAGCTCTAGCCCGGTCCCCAGCCCGGGTCCGGCCGGTGCCGGTGTCGGGATCACGAACCCAGGGGTCGGTCGACGCACCCGGATGTCGGGATCACGAACCCAGGGGTCGGTCAACGCACCCGGATGTCGGGATCACGAGCCGAGGTGCTGTCCAGGAACAGGAAAATCAACCTGTCGGCTCGTTCCGCGGACATCGACGTCGGCGCCGGGGTCACAGTGTCGGACCCGGGAGCAGGACGTCCGGCTCAGGTCGGCCAGCGCTGATCGGCCAGGGCGGGACGTCCGGCTCAGGACGTCCGGCTCAGGTCGGCCAGCGCTGATGGGCCAGGGCGGGACGTCCGGCTCGGGACGTCCGGCTCAGGTCAGCCGGAGCTGGTCGGCTAGAGCAGGTCAACCAGGACGCCGAGTTCCTTGGCGTCGTACCAGCTCATGAGTTTGTCCTCGGCGTCCCCCACGGCAATCTCGGCGTCCTCGTCACCGAGGTCGGCGGCGTCGACCACCTCGACCGCGGCGGCGGTCGCCGCTTCGTTGTCCTCGTCATCGACGTGGATCGCCGCCAACTGGGCCACCGTGATCTCCGGCGGTACCAGGGTGACGACCGACTCGCCCTTGTCCGGCGTGTACGTCACCGCATCAGCGGGGACGTCCGCGGAGATGACGACGCGACGGTGCGGGAACTCACTGTCGCCGGCGGTGAGCAGGCGCAGTGACGCACGCGCTGCCTCGAGGAACGCGGAGTACTCGATCTCCTCGTCGTCCCCGGCCTCGTAGAAGTCACGCAGCGCGGGGGTCAGGGCGAAACCGAGCCCGGACCGCACCGGCATCTTCTCCTCCCGCGCGAGGGTCCCCAGCATGCCGAAGGTCGCCGGGACGTAGACCCGCACGGTGGACGTGTCGCCTGTACCGGCCATGGTCAGAACGTCCCCTCGAGGTCGAGGAGTCCGGTGATCTCCACGATCGCCCGGTCGAACTGCTGGTAGTACACGCCGATGAGCCCGGCTTCGACGGCACCCTTGATGTTGAGGATCGAATCGTCCACGAGAACGCAGTCGTTGACCGGCACATCCAGACGTTCCGCGGTGATCTCGAAGATCTCCGGGTCCGGCTTGTCCACACCGACCTCGCCGGACAGGACGACCGTGTCCACGTACCCGGCATCCTGCCAGGTCCGGATCGGATCCGCGGCCGGACCGCCCGGGTCGTTGGAGAGAATGGCGGTACCGAAGCCCGCCTCCTTCGCCGCGGTGAGGACCTTCCGCCAGCGGCGGCGGTCCTCCTCGGCGCCGTCGAGGACGCCGCAGTAGTCGACAATCAATGCACGCATATCCGCCATTCTGCCATGTCACCGCGCGTACCGCTCCGGCAGGCTAGCATGGCCGCATGGGGGAACAACCGTCACTCGCCCCGGTACCCGGGCTCGTGTACCTGATGCGGCCGGTCGGCCGGCCGCACCCGCCCCGGCCGCCGGCCACACCGGTGACCGGGCCGGAACTGCTGGGACCGGCGGTCGACGACCCCGCCGCCCGGGAGACGCTGCGGAACCAGGTCGCCCGGCTGCTCACCGCCTGGCTGGAGGCCTTCGACGGGCGGCGGCCGGTCGCCGCCCTCCGGAACGGACCGTTCACCGTCGGCGTCGTGGAACAGCTGCAGCGCCAGATCCGGGCGGACTACCGGGGGACGGTCCCCCGCCCCGGCACCCCGTCCCGGCTGCTCCGGGTCCATCTGCCGCCCACCCACCGTGGTCGGCCCGCGTTCGTGGGCAGCGTCGTCGTCCGCGACAGGGTGCGTGCCCTCGTCGGGTGCCTGGGCAGGCACGACGGGCACTGGCTCATCGACGAGCTGACGCTGCTCTGACCGGGGCGCCGGACGCCGCGCCTGCCGGTCCGGGACCGGCCGGCCCCGACGACAACGACGACAGCAACGTCCGAGCGTGGATCAGCCGCCGATGATGGTCTTCGGCACCGACTGGTCCTGCTGCTGTTCCTGACCGGTCTTGCGGTCCCCGGTCGTCGTGGCACTGTTCGCCAGCTGCTGGCGGACCAGGAAGAGCTGGCGGACCGTCTCCTCCTTGATGCCGTCGTTCATCCGGCGGAACATGTCCCCGCCCTCACGCTGGTACTCGACCAGCGGATCGCGCTGGGCCATGGCGCGCAGGCCGATGCCCTCCTTGAGGTAGTCCATCTCGTAGAGGTGCTCACGCCACTTCTGATCGACGACGTTGAGCAGCACACCGCGTTCCATCCCGCGCATCTGCTCTTCACCACCGACCGCGGCGACGGCCTCCTCGAGCTCGTCGTACTGCGCGTTGGCGTCCTTCTGCAGTGCCTCGAGCAGCTGGCCGGCGGACAGCTCCCCCGGCTTGCCGTACTCGGAACCGTCGATGAGCTCCCGGGCGTTCACGCCCGGGGTGTAGAGCGCCTCGAGCGCCTTCCACAGTTCATCGAGGTCCCAGTCCTCCACGTAGCCTTCGGCGGTGGCGCCGTCGACGTAGGCGGCGATCGTGTCGTCCATCATCGTGCGGACGTTCTCGGCGACGTTCTCGCCCTCGAGGATCTGCCGGCGTTCGCCGTAGATCACCTTGCGCTGCTCGTTGAGGACCTCGTCGTACTTCAGGACGTTCTTGCGCATCTCGAAGTTGGAGTTCTCCACCTGGGACTGCGCGCCCTTGATGGCGTTGGTGACCATCTTGGAGTCGATCGGCATGTCGTCCGGCACGTTCAGCCGGGTCATCATGTTCTCCATGGCCTGGCCGACGAAGCGGGTCATCAGTTCGTCACGCATCGACAGGTAGAACCGGGTCTCGCCCGGGTCGCCCTGACGGGCACACCGGCCGCGCAGCTGGTTGTCGATACGGCGGGACTCGTGGCGCTCGGTGCCCAGGACGTACAGGCCACCGACCTCACAGACCTTCTTCGCCTCATCATCGGACTTCGCACGGGCCTTCTCGATCGCGTCGTCCCAGGCCTTCTCGTAGGCCTCCGGATCCTCGACCGGGTCGTAACCCTTCTCGCGCAGCTCGATGTCGCAGATGATGTCCGGGTTGCCGCCGAGCACGATGTCGGTACCGCGGCCGGCCATGTTGGTGGCGACGGTGACGGCCTTGAGCCGCCCGGCCTGGGCGACGATCTCGGCCTCCTTCTCGTGGCACTTCGCGTTGAGGACGTTGTGCCGGATGTGGCGGGCGGACAGCAGCTGGGACAGGTACTCGGAGCGCTCCACCGAGGTGGTGCCGACCAGCACCGGCTGTCCCTTCTCGACACGCTCGGCGATGTCGTCGGCGACCGCGTCGAACTTCGCCTCCTGCGTCTTGTAGACCAGGTCGATGTCGTCGACGCGCTGGTTGGGCTTGTTCGTCGGGATCGGGGCGACGTCGAGCTTGTAGATCTGCTTGAGCTCCGCGGCCTCCGTCTCGGCGGTACCGGTCATTCCCGACAGCTTGTCGTAGAGCCGGAAGTAGTTCTGCAGCGTGACCGTCGCGAGCGTCTGGTTCTCGTTCTTGATCTCGACGTTCTCCTTGGCCTCGATGGCCTGGTGCATGCCCTCGTTGTAGCGGCGGCCCTCGAGGATGCGTCCGGTGAATTCGTCGACGATGAGGACTTCACCGTTGCGGACGATGTAGTCCTTGTCGCGGGTGAACAGCTCCTTCGCCTTGATGGCGTTGTTGAGGTAGCTCACCAGCTGCGAGTGCTCCGGCGAGTAGAGGTTGTCGATACCGAGCTGGTCCTCGACGAACTCGACCCCCTCCTCCTTCACACCGATGGTCTTCTTCTTGGGGTCGACCTCGTAGTGGATGTCGAGTGTCATCTTCGGGACGATGCGCGCGAAAGCCGTGAACCACTGCGACGATCCACCGACCGGTCCGGAGATGATCAGCGGCGTCCGGGCCTCGTCGATGAGGATCGAGTCGACCTCATCGACGATGGCGTAGTTGTGGCCGCGCTGTACGAGGTCGTCGAGGGAGTGCGCCATGTTGTCGCGCAGGTAGTCGAAACCGAACTCGTTGTTGGTGCCGTAGGTGATGTCGGCGTTGTAGGCGTCCCGCCGTTCAGCCGGCTTCTTGCCCGAGAGGATCACGTCCGTGTCCAGCCCGAGGAAGCGGTGGACACGACCCATCCACTCCGAGTCACGCTTGGCGAGGTAGTCGTTGACCGTGACGACGTGCACACCGTCGCCGGACAGTGCGTTGAGGTAGGCGGGGAGCACACAGGTCAGGGTCTTGCCCTCACCGGTCTTCATCTCGGCGACATACCCCCAGTGCAGCGCGGCGCCGCCCATGATCTGCACCTTGTAGTGCTTCTGGCCGAGCACACGCCAGGAGGCCTCACGGGCGGTGGCGAACGCGTCGAGCAGGATGTCGTCGAGCGACTCCCCCTTCTCGAGGCGTTCCTTCAGTTCCCCGGTCTTCGCCTGCAGTTCCTCATCGCTGAGTGCCGCGTACGCGTCTTCCTTGGCGATGACCTGGTCCGCGATACCTGACAGGCGCTTGACCGCCCGTCCCTCACCGAGGCGGAGAATCTTCGAAAGTCCTAGCACGTGCTGCCTGTCCTTCTGCTGTTGCCGGTTGCGCGTGGATGCGCGGTCTACGCGCATGGTCAAACCGACAGTCTACCAGTCGCCGACCCCCCCCTGCGACGACATAACCCCGGTGACCTACGAGACATTTAACTTGATTATGTGATTGGTAACGCTTACTTTACATTGCGTATGCCACCCTTTTGACCAGCTACCAGTACTCCCGGACCTCTGCCGGAGAAAGCAACGCCACCGTGAAGCCCAGACTCCCCTTCCCCGATCGTCGCCGCCGTCCCCGCATCCTGCGCCGCGGACTCACCGTCGGCGCTCTACTCACCGCCTTCGCCGTCGCCGCCTGCGGCTCTGACGGCGGCGCCGCCGGGTCCTCCCCCTCGGCAGGGTCCGTCAGCGCCGACGGACATACGGTCACCGACGTGGAAGGCCGGCAGGTCGAGCTCCCCGACAACATCGACCGGGTCATCCTCGGCAAGGGCCGCCTGCTGTACACCACGGCGATGCTCGACCACGACAATCCCCTCGACAAGGTCGTCGGCTGGGCCAACGACCTCAAGAAGAGTGACGCGCAGACCTACGACCTCTACAAGAAGAAGTTCCCCGCCCTGGACGATTCTGTCGCGGACCTCGGGGCACTGAAGAAGAACAACTTCAACGTCGAGGAAGCTCTGACACTGAAGCCGCAGGTCCTGCTGGTGGAACAGGAAGATTTCCCGAACGTCAAGGACACCGGCCTGGACCGCAAACTGGAGGCGATCGGCACGAAGATCGTCGTCGTCGACTTCCGGCTGCACCCGTTGCAGAACACCGCACCCTCGGTCGAGCTCATGGGGAAGATCTTCGGCAAGGAGGACGCCGCGAAGGACTTCACCGACTACTACCGGGACAGCCTGCAGACCATCTCCGACGCCGTGACCGACGCCGACCGGTCGAAGACCTTCCTCTGGCGCGCCGCCGGTCTCAGCGACTGCTGCGAGACCTTCTCCGATGAGAACCTCGGCGAGATGGTGACCTTCGCCGGCGGCGACAACATCGGCGACCTGCTGCCCGGTTCCGACGGTCAGCTGAGCCCCGAGAAGATCATCAGCGAGCAGCCGGAGACCGTCGTCGCCACCGGCGGCAGCTGGAAGGCCAGCGATGTCTCCGAAAACGCCGGCGTCGTCCCCTTCGTCGAGCTGGGTTACGGGGCAGACCGGAAGACGGTCACCGACGAGGTCGACAAACTCCACCGGCAGCCCGGGTTCGACCAGCTCACGGCGATGAAGAACAAGCGGGTCCACGCCATGTGGCACCAGTTCTACGATTCGCCCTACAACTTCATGGCCGTCGAGGCACTCGCCAAGTGGGTCCACCCTGACCTCTTCAGTGACGTCGACCTCGACCGGAAATTCACCGAATTCCACGATAAGTTCCTGCCGGTCCACTACCAGGGTGTCTTCTTCGTCGACATGGACAACGCTGCATGACCGGGATACTGTCCGGACCCCGGGGGACCGCCACACCTGACACACCGGCCGTCGACCGCCCGGGCACCGACCCCGGCGTCTCCACCCCGGACACCGCCGGAGCGCGGTACCGTCGCCTGGTCCGTCGCCGCCTGTGGTTCATCGGTGCCGTCGCCGTCATCCTCGTCATCTCGATCATCGTCAACGTCGCCTGGGGCCCCTCCTCGATCCCCGTCCCCGAGGTCACCCGCTCGCTCGTCTCCCCCGTCTCGACAACCGCCGAAGTCAGCACGATCGTCTGGCAGCTGCGCCTGCCGGTCGCACTCATGGCCGTCCTCGTCGGTGCCGCGCTCTCCGCGGCCGGTGCCGACATGCAGACCATCCTCGGCAACCCGCTCGCCGAACCCTTCACCCTCGGAATCTCCGCAGCCGCGGCCTTCGGCGCCGCCGTCGCCGTCGTCCTCGGGGTGAGCGTCTCCCCGGTCACCGGTGAACTCTTCATCGCCGGCAACGCCTGGGTCGCCGCGGTCATCGCGTCCGGCATCGTCGTCTTCTTCAGCCGGCTCCGTTCCGCCGGGGCGGAGACCATGATCCTGCTCGGAATCGCCCTGGTCTTCCTCTTCGACGGACTGATGGCCTTCGTCCAGTACATCTCCTCCCCGGAGGCAACTCAGGAAGTCGTCTTCTGGAGCATGGGCAGCCTCGCCCGGTCCTCATGGACCACGGTGGGAATCCTCGGCGCCGTCCTCCTCGTCGTCCTCCCCTTCCTGGCCGCGAACAACTGGAAACTCACCATGCTGCGCATGGGGGACGACCGCGCCGCGGCCGCGGGCATCAACGTCAACCGGGTCCGGATCACCGTCCTGCTCGCCGTCTCACTGCTCGCCGCGACTGCCGTGGCCTTCGTCGGGATCGTCGGATTCGTCGGGCTCATCGGTCCGCACGTCGCCCGGATGCTCGTCGGAGAGGACCACCGGTTCTTCCTCCCCGCCTCCACCCTGCTGGGGGCGGCGCTGATGTCGCTCACGGCGCTGGTGTCGCAGCTCATCATCCCCGGCGCAGTCGTGCCCATCGGCATCGTCACCTCGGTCATCGGCGTCCCGGTGTTCCTGTTCGTCATCTTCTCCCGGCGGAGGCAACTGTGGGGCTGACCATCTCGACACGTAACCTGCGGTACTCCTACGGGGCACAACCGGTGCTCGAGGACGTGACTCTCGGGGATATCGCACCGGGATCATGCGTCGCCCTGGTCGGCCCGAACGGGGCCGGAAAGTCCACCCTGTTCCGGTGCCTCGCAGGACTGCTCCCCTGTGACGGGGAGGTACTCGTCGACGGAACCAGCTGCAGCCGGCGCGAACTGCGCCGACTCCAGGTTGACCGGATCACCTACCTGCCCCAGGAGTTCCCCGTCACCACCGCACTGACGGTCTTCGAGTCCGTCCTGGTCACCGCACAGGGCCGCGGGTGGCGGATCTCCGCCGGCCGGCTGGGCCGCGTCGAGGAGACCCTGGAACGACTGGGACTGACGGACCTCGCCCACCGCTACCTCAACGAGCTCAGCGGTGGGCAACGCCAGCTGGTGTCCGTCGCCCAGGCGCTGGTCCGGGACCCCGACCTGCTCCTGCTGGACGAACCGGTGAGCAACCTCGACCTCCACCACCAGCTCAGTCTGCTCGAACAGGTCCGTGAGATCTCCAGGGCGGACGGCATCACCACGGTGGTCTCCATCCACGACCTGAACCTCGCGGCACGGTTCTCCGACACGGTCCTGGTACTGAACGACGGACGCATCGATGTCTCGGGGACCCCGGAGGACGTGTTCACTCCGGAGATGCTGCGCGCGGTCTACCGGGTGGATGCCGACATCGGCCGGACCCTGGACGACACTCCGGTCGTCATGCCGCGCCGGGCGTTGCGCTGACCTGTCACGCTGCCCCACCGCCCCACCCGCCCCTCCCCCATGACAGAGGACCCGGGCGGTGCCTGACGCACCACCCGGGTCCCCTCGCGCTTCCGGTGT
Organism: Drosophila nannoptera; assembly: GCA_020883555.1. Classification (NCBI taxonomy): domain Eukaryota; kingdom Metazoa; phylum Arthropoda; class Insecta; order Diptera; family Drosophilidae; genus Drosophila; species Drosophila nannoptera. The sequence continues at coordinate 26,321 of JABVZY010000461.1, read as the reverse complement.
GCCGGAGGCTATTCGGCGGCCTCGGTGACCGGGGCCTTGAGGGCGATCAGACCGTAGTCGTAGGCGTGACGACGGTAGACCACGGAGGGCTTCCCGTTCTCCTCGTTGACGAAGAGGAAGAAGTCGTGCCCGACGAGCTCCATCTCGCTGAGCGCCTCATCGACGCTCATCGGGGTGGCGGGGTGCTCCTTCTCACGGACGACCTGGCCCGGGAGGAACTGGTCCGCGTACGGATCGACATCGAACGGACCCGGGGTGGCCTCCTCCTTCTTCGCCTCGTCGACGAGTTCGGCGGTCGCTTCCCCGACCGAGATCGGGGCACGGTGCCCGGACAGTGCGATCTTGCGACGGGCCTTGACCTTGCGCAGCGAGCGCTCCATCTTGGCCACCGCGGCCTCGAGCGCGGAGTAGAACGTGTCCTCCTTCGCCTCGGCGCGGGCGATGTGGCCCTTACCGGTGGCGGTGATCTGGATACGGTCGGACTCGTCGGTGCGGCGCGGGTTGCGCTCGTGCTGCAGCTCGACGTGGAAATAGGTGAGGGTGGGATCCAGCCGTTCCACCTTGGCGAGCTTCGCGTTCACACGCTCGGCGAAGTGCTCCGGAACCTGTACGTTCCGGCCGGTGATCTCGACCTGGGTTTCCGGGGCGACAACGCCCTCGTTCGCGGTGGTCTGGTCGTTCTGCACAGCCATGCTCATCCTCCCGGATCATGTTCCGCCACCCACCGCACCACGGACCTTACTGTCCCTGGACGGCTACGAGCCGGTGGCTTCGTTGTCACCCCCATAGTACCCAGAACGGGCGTCCGATGCCCGTTCCCGGAACCCCGCACCGCCCCCGGACGGGGAACCCCGCTCCACCCCCGTTCCCTCGCACGGCCATCCAACGCCGCTCAGGCGTCCGCCACCACCACAGCGGCGGTCGGACGCAGCCCCCGGGCCGCACACGCCAGGCTGAACTGCCCGACCGTCGCACCGGTCGTGCTCACATCGTCGACGACGACCACCGTCGCACCGGTCCGCGCGACCCAGGCCGCCTGCCGCGCCAGCGTCCCCGAATCGAACCGCAGGGCCGCGGCGATGTTCTCCCGGCGCCGGACCCGGTCCAGCCCGACCGAGTCCCGCGCTCCCTCGGCGAGCCGGCACACCTCCCCCACCCGCACCGTCCCCCCACCGGCCGTCAACGATCCGGCCGCCTCCCGGCAGGCCCCGAGCACCACACAACCGCCCCGCCGCCGGGCCGCCGACGGACGCGTCGGGGCCGGCAGCAGGAGCAGCGGAACAAGTCGCGGATCGGCGACGGCACCCTCGGCGACCAGATGCCGCACCATTCCCGCCGTCACCTCTCCGAGGACCCGGACGGCGTCGCGCCGGTGGTGGGTCTTCGCCGCCAGGACCACCGCCCGGTGCGGCCCCCCGTAGGGCCCGGCCGCGAAGGTCGGTGGCCAGTCCACGGTGCCGACCCGGTGGGGGACGGCGCGCAGCCGGATCCGGCAGTCGGCGCACACCCCCTCGCCCGGCGCGCCGCACCCCGGACAGTCCCGGCGCCAGATCAGCGCCGCGAGTTCCGCCGGCAGTCCCCCCATCTGACCGACCCCCGGCTCAGTTGTCCCCGATGACGGGGAACGCCCGGTCCCCCTGCAACGCGGGGACCTCACGCCAGATGGCGTTCTCGGCATCGGACTCGTCGTCGTCCTCCAGCTGGAGGACGGCCCGTTCGTCGAGGATGTAGGTCACCTTGCCGGTGTCGGTGACGGCGACGACCGGCGGGGTGACGTTCCTCGCCGACAGCCGTGTCGCCTCGGCCCCGTCGACGGCCACCGTCCAGACCGGCCCGTCGAACGCGCGGGTGCCGACCAGCAGGGAACCGTCCGGTCGCCAACCGACCGACACCGTCGGCCCCAGTTCCCGGCCGACCTGGACCGGCGTCCCGAGCCGCACCGTGTCCGGCCCGCCGTCCCTGCCGTCCCCGTCGTCGCTGCCGCCCCGCTCCAGGGTGCTGACGTAGACCTGCGCGTTGATGATCATCGCGACCCGGGTCCCGTCGCGGGACACCGACAGCACGCTGATCCGGGGATCCTGGATCCCGGTGGCCTTCAACGTCGACGAATCCACCTCCGCACGCGACAAACCCGTGGCCCGTGGCCTCCCGGGTGTACCGACGGAGCTTGTCACCGTCGGCGACGGCGTAGACCGTCTGGGAGTCGCCGGTCCAGCTCGGGCGGGTGAAGGAGTCCGCCTCGTCCACCGTCACCGGGTTCTCGTCCGGCTTGCCGACCTCGAGCTTCCGGCGGTCGCCGGTGCCGGTCACCGCCGCGACATCCCCGTCGTCGCCCGCCACGTCCGCGGACTCGAAGGTTCCGGCGGCCGTCCAGCCGGGCGTCGGCTGCGCGGTACCGTCGCTGACCGTCACCAGGGAGCCGTCGCGGACCGCCCGCAACGGGGCGGTCGCCACCGGCGACGGGTCGAATTCCTTGACGTCGCTGAGTGACCACTCGGACCGGTCACCGTCCTTGATCGGCGTCCCGTCCGCGAGGATGCGGTACGGCCCACGGATATCGGACGCCGCCAGCGTCCACACGATCTGCGCCGCCAGCACCTTGCGGTCCTCACTGCTGATGTCGGCGAGACCGGTGAGATCCGCGGTGAACTGCCCGTCCGGACTGTCGGAGGTCCGGACCAGGTCGCTGGTCGGCACGGAGTTGACCACGCCGCGGGACAGCCCCTCGCGGGGTCCGCCGGCGAGCAGCGAGACCAGTGCGGCACCGATGTTGCCCTGGCGGTTGTAGATCCACCGACGGTCCGGCACGAGGAACCTGCGGGTCGGGTCCAGGAAGTAGATGTCCCGGGCGGTGTGGGTCGCGGTGAAGTCGGTCCGGTCGAGGACGACCCCCTCGGGCAGCCGGGAGATCCGCCACTCCCCGTCCACCCGGGTCAGTTCCAGCGTGTCCTCGAAGGTCCGGGAATCGGGGACGTAGACCCCACCGCTGCCGAGCCGGCCGACGATGGTGCCCCGCACCGTGTAGGAGATCCGGCCGTCATGGACCGCGCCGTCGGCGTTGAGGTCCATCCGGTCGAGGATGACGGTCCCCGTCGCGTCCTGCCAGCCGTCATCCGCGCTCCGGGTGAGGAACGCCCGCGCCGCCTGGTGGTTGTTGCCCGGGTGGGCGGACGCCGCGAAGAAGTCGCGCAGCAGCAGGTCGGGGGCACGTCCCTGCTGCGGCGAGGGGACATTCTCCTGGTACGGCGCCGACGCGTAACTGGACACGGCCTCCGGCGACGAGTCACCGGGGATCGTCGCACAGGCCGAGACCAGTCCGGTCACCGCGACGGTCGCCGCCACCGCCGTGATCCGTCGACGCTCAGTCCTCGTCACGGTCCTCACCCCGCACCTCCTCATCTGCACTGTCGGCAGTATCAGCACTGTCAGCGTCGATCGTGTCCGCTGTGTCGTCTGTGTCATCCACGGCACCCGAATCCATGTCCGCCGCCTCCTTCAGGGCGATCCTCAGCTCGTCCTCGGTGAGCCCCTCGAAGGCACTGATGTCGACCCCGAAGGAACTGTCGGTCACCGCCGATCCGGCCGTGACATCCACACTGTCCCGCTGGTCGACGACACCACCCACCGAATCACCGGCATCCCGGTCGGAAGCACCGAACACGGTGTCCGCCTGCTCGACCTCCGCCGGGTGCGCCACCGCGACGCCCGGTGCCGCATCATCGACCGCCCCGGCGTCCGGAGCTGTGTCGCCGGCGGCTTCCGTGCCGACTGTGCCGACTGTGCCGGATGTGCCTTCCGTGCCGTCCGTGCCGTCTGCGGCATCGAGGTGGTCCGCGTCCTCCGCATCGGCAGCGCCGGCAGCATCTGCAGTATCGACGGTGTCTCCGGAGTCGGCAGTGTCATCCGGCACCGGGTCGGCCCGGTCGATCTCCAGCGGCAGCGGCGACGTCCGGACCTCGTCGCCGGGCTCCAGCGGCAGGGTCAGGCGGAAACAGGCGCCGAGGCCCGGCTCACCGGTCGCCTCGAGACGCCCACCGTGCAGCTGGGCGTCCTCCTTGGCGATCGCCAGGCCGAGCCCGGTACCGCCGGTCCGGCGCTCCCGCGACGGGTCGGACCGCCAGAACCGGTTGAACACCAGATCCGACTCGCCCGGTTTCAGTCCCATCCCGTGATCCACGACCGAGACCGCCAGCGAACCACCGCCGGTGCGCATCGCGACCCGCACCGGCCGCCCCTCGCTGTGATCCACCGCATTGGCCAGCAGGTTCCGCAGGATCCGTTCGACACGACGGGAATCGACCTGCACCATCACCGGCTCATCGGGAAGGTCGAGTTCGATGTCGCAGCCGACGTCCTCGGCGATCGCCCGGACCTGCTCCAGCGGCGAGCGCACCACACCACGCACGTCGACCTTCTCGAGGGAGAGGTTCGCCACACCCGCGTCGTGGCGGGAGATCTCCAGCAGGTCACCGAGCAGCATCTCGAAACGGTCGAGTTCCGCGTTCATCAGTTCCGACGCCCGACGGGTCACCGGGTCGAGATCCTCGGCATTGTCGTGGATGAGGTCGGAGGCCATCCGCACCGTCGTCAGCGGCGTCCGGAGTTCGTGGGAGACGTCCGAGGTGAACTGCTGCTGCAGGGAACCGAAGTCCTCCAGCTGACGGATCTGGTGGGACAGGCTCTCCGCCATCTCATTGAAACTGATCGCCAGGCGGGCGACCTCGTCCTCACCGTCGACGGCCATGCGCTCCCGCAGGTGACCGGCCGCGAACCGTTCCGCGATCCGGGAGGCGGTGCGCACCGGGACCGTCAGCTGCTGGGAGAAGACCCATGCGATGACGACGAGCAGCACCAGCAGCACCAGCCCGCCCGCCGACAGCAGACCGCGCATCAGCCCCAGCGAGCTCTCCTCGTTGTCCAGCGGCATCACCAGGTACAGCTCCACACCCCGGATATCCGAACTGACGGGACTGCCGACGACCAGCGCCTTGTGCGCCCCGTCGGATTCCCGGACCGTGGTGTACTCGGTGGTGACCTGGCCGTGCTGCACGAACCGTCGGAGATTGTCCGGGATCGGGATGCCCTCCGGGCTCGCCACGTCATTGCCCGCCAGATCGGGGGCGATGAGCACGGCCTGGTAGACGGTCCCGTTTCCGGCCGTGGTGTCCCCCGACCCCGAGGTGCGGTCGGTGAGCGCGGCGCGTGCGGCGCCGATCCGCAGCGGCAGCGGGTTGGAGGTGTCCGAGTTCCGGAACTGGGTCTCCACCACCGAGCGCGCCCGGTCGATCTCGTCGACCGCCGTGTCATGCTTCGAGTCGAGGAGCTGCTGGGTCACGAAGCTCGTCAGGACGAAGCCCAGGGCCAGCAGGACCAGCAGGGACGACAGGAAGACACTGCCGATGACCCTCATCTGGATCGAGGTACGCCAGCGCTGGCGCAGCAGTTCCCACGCCCGGTCGAGGAAGGTCACCGGCCGCCGGAACAGCAGGCGCACCGCTTCCCGGGCGCTCCCCGGCCCCATCTCCCCGCGGGGTACCGTGCGCGGATCATGGGAGCCGTGCCCCCCGTTGCCGTGCCGGAAGCCGTTGCCACGCCCCCGGGAGAACGGCAGTGCGGGCCGGTTGATCCGGCGCCGGATCCCGTGATGGCCGTGCCGGCCGGACTCCACGTCGGGAGTTGCACCGGGCGCCGCACCGGGAACCGGGGCATCCGGTGCCGTGCCGGCACCGCGGTCGTCAGAGGAGTCCACGACGGCTCCTACTCCCCCGTCTTGTAGCCGACGCCGCGCACGGTGAGGATGACGGTGGGGTTGTCCGGATCCTTCTCGATCTTCGAGCGCAGCCGCTGGATGTGGACGTTCACCAGGCGGGTGTCACCGCTCTTGCGGTATCCCCAGACCTTCTCGAGCAGCTCCTCCCGGGAGAAGACCTGCCGGGGCCGCGACACCATGGTCGCCAGCAGTTCGAACTCGATGGGGGTCAGCGAGATCGGCACACCGGCGCGCGCGACCTGGTGGCCGCCGAAGTCGATGGTGATGTCCCCGATCCGGGCGGTCTCCGGCGTCTCCTCCGGGGTGCGGCGCAGCCGGGCGCGGACCCGGGCCACGAGCTCCTTCGGCTTGAACGGCTTCGGCACGTAGTCGTCCGCGCCGCTCTCCAGACCGAGGACCACGTCGACCGTGTCGGTCCGCGCGGTGAGCATGACGATGGGGACCGTCGAGAACTCCCGGATGGCGCGGCAGGCGTCGATGCCGTTCATCCCCGGCAGCATGAGGTCGAGGAGGATGAGGTCGGGGTGCTGCTCCCGGGCCGCTGTCACGGCATGTTCCCCGTCGCCGACCGCGACCGTGTCGAAGCCCTCCCCCTGGAGGACCATCGTCAGCATCTCGGAGATCGCGGGGTCGTCGTCGACGACGAGAATCTTGGCAGCCATGACCACCAGTCTGTCACATCAGGGATGTCTGAGGGACTGTCAGGTCCGGCGCAGCAGGTCCCGCCGGCATCATCCGGGGAGGTGACGGTGCTGAAACTGGTGGGGCTGGTGTGACAGGCTGCCGTCGAACTGCCCCCGGTGGCCGGAAGTCTTACCACCCCGGCAGGCCGTCATCCGCCATTTCCCCAGGTCGCGAAAAGTTCTACCGGGGAAAGCCGGTAATATTTCCGGCCGACCCCGCCGGCCCCGCCGACTCCGCCGCTCCCGGCTACCGCCCCGGGCTACCGCCCCTCGGCAGCGGCGTCCTCCGACACCACGGACTCCACCGCATCGGCGAGTTCGGCGATCTGCGCGTCCAGCGCCCCCCGGTCACCACTGTTGTCGAGCACGAGCCACGGGGACGTCCACTGCGCGTCGGCCAGGGCACGGTAGGCGGCCAACGTCCGCGCCTGCAGCCCGTTGTCCGCCTCGTAGGCGTCCGGCTCCCGGGCGGCGTCCTGCACGGCCCGGTCCGTGACCCGGCCGGCGGCCACCCGGTCCGGGACGTCGACGAGGACCTGCAGATCCGGCGACGGGACGCCGAGCTGGTCGAACTCGAGAGCGGCGACCCAGCCGACGACGTCGCCGGTCACCGGATCCTGCTGCAGCCGCGCCGCAGAGTACGCCGCGTTCGAGGCGACCCAGCGGTCGAGCAGGACGACATAGCCGTCCGCGTCGAACCCCGCGAGATCCTCGGCAACCTCGGCCCGGTCCAGGGCGAACAGTGTCGCCATGCCGTAGGCCGAGTCGACGAGGTCGCCCATCTCCCCGTGCAGCGCGGCGGACGCCAGCTGCGCGTGGACCGAGGCCTCGTAGCGGGGGAAGGCGAGCCGTGCGACCGGGACCTCCCGGGCGATGAGCTCCTTCTCCAGCGCCGTGACGACGGTGTTCTTGCCGGCACCGTCGATGCCCTCGAACGCGATGATCACGTGGTTGTCCCCCGCGACCTAGTAGCGGTAGTGCTCGGGCTTGAACGGACCCTCGACGTCCACACCGATGTACTCGGCCTGCTCCTTGGTGAGCGTGGTGAGGTGGCCGCCGAGCGCCTCGACGTGGATCCGGGCGACCTTCTCGTCGAGGATCTTCGGCAGGCGGTAGACCTCGTTGCCGTACTTGTCGCCGTTGGTGAACAGCTCGATCTGAGCGATCGTCTGGTCGGCGAAGGAGTTCGACATGACGAAGCTCGGGTGGCCGGTCGCGTTGCCGAGGTTCAGCAGGCGACCCTCGGACAGGACCACGATGCTCAGCGGGTTGCCGTCGGCGTCCGGGAAGGTGAACTCGTCGACCTGCGGCTTGATGGTGATGCGGGAGACGTCGGGACGGTGGATCAGCGAGGCCATGTCGATCTCGTTGTCGAAGTGGCCGATGTTGCCGAGCACCGCGTGGTTCTTCATCTTCTGCATCTGTGCGAAGGAGATGATGCCCAGGTTGCCGGTCGAGGTGATGACGAGGTCGGCCTCGCCGATCGCGTCGTCGACGGTGACGACCGGGAAGCCGTCCATGAGGGCCTGCAGGGCGTTGATCGGGTCGGCCTCGGTGACCTTCACCCGGGCACCCTGGCCCTTGAGCGCCTCGGCGACACCCTTGCCCACGTCACCGTAGCCGCAGACCAGCGCGGCCTTGCCGCCGATGAGCATGTCGGTGCCGCGGTTGATGCCGTCAATGACCGAGTGGCGGGTGCCGTAGCGGTTGTCGAACTTGGACTTGGTGACCGCGTCGTTGACGTTCATCGCCGGGAAGGGCAGCGTGCCCTGCTCGGCGAAGTGGTACAGGCGGTGGACACCGGTGGTGGTCTCCTCGGTGACGCCCTTGACGGACTCCGCGGCGTTGGTCCAGCGGGTGGCGTCCTTGCCGTAGACGCGGGCGAGCATGCGCAGGAAGGCCTGGTACTCGTCCGGGTCCTCGGTCGACGGCTCCGGCACCAGGCCGTTGCCCTCGAACTCCTTGCCGGTGATGACGGCGTTGGTGGCGTCGCCACCGTCGTCGAGGATCATGTTGGGCTGCACGTCGCCCCAGTCGAAGACCTGCTCCAGGCACCACCAGTACTCGTCGAGGCTCTCGCCCTTCCACGCGAACACCGGGACGCCCTTCGGGTCCTCCGGGGTACCGTCCGCACCGACGACGACGGCCGCGGCGGCCTCGTCCTGGGTGGAGAAGATGTTGCAGGAGGCCCACCGGACCTCGGCGCCGAGGGCGGTGAGCGTCTCGATGAGCACCGCGGTCTGGACCGTCATGTGGATCGAACCGGCGATGCGCGCGCCGGCGAGCGGCTTCTCGTCGGCGTACTCGCGGCGCAGTTCCATCAGACCCGGCATCTCGTACTCCGCGAGCCGCAGCTGCTCGCGGCCCTCCGCGGCCAGCGACAGGTCGCGGACCTTGTACTGGAGGTCGCCGTTGTTGTCGACGGCCAGGTCCGCGACCGGGTCGAAGGTGAGATCTGCGGTGTCAGCCATGCGTGAATGCTCCTAGCGGGGGGACGGGGTAGTACGGGGACTACTTTTTCTCCACCACAGCCTAGCGCGCTCGCGGACGCCGCCCGCCGGGCAGGGTCCGGGACACGGCCACCGTCGGCCGGCCGCCGCCCCGGCGTCAGCTCAGGGCCTCGACCGCCGTCTCCAGTCCGTCCGGCGCCTCGTCCCCCGTGGTCTCCAGTTCCCGGTCGAGCAGCTGGAGCGCGACCGCCTCAAGTTCCTCGGGACATTCCCCGATGCCGGCGCGGATGTGCGGGTGCGCGTCCACCACATCGGCGGCGGTGAACGGTGCGCCCGACCAGATCGCCGCCACGGTCGCGGCGCACAGCCCCGTCCGGAAGTCCGCGGTGCCGCGGCCGGCGTGGTTGAGCGCCACCGTGGTGGCGTCCACCAGTGAGGCGACGAAGTCCGCCTGCTCGAGGTCGTCACATTCGTCGAGGAAGTCCGTGGCCGCCTCGTCCGTGAGGACCGATTCGTCCCAGGTGCTCATCTCTCGGGTCCTTTCAACCGGGTCCGGCGGTCCCTCACCGCCGCTTCCGCCCCAGAATAGACGGCGTCCGGCGGTCAGGTCCGGGAGGTGCCGGCGGCCGGCCGACCCCCGTCCCGGACGGAATGTGCTGTGCGCCATACGGTCGCGGGCTACTTGTTTAGGTCACAAAATGGTCACGACGCGATCACGGAAGGGGGTTTATCTAGGGCTTATACCGTGCTAGGGTGGAGGTAATTTCGTGACCATTTCGTGATACTCGGTGATCACCGGAAGCCAGGAAGGAGGGCGACCATGAACTACGACATCACCCCCGAGCCGCCCGCCGATGACGGGTCCACCACGCCCGGACAGGGTGCCGACGAGGGCACCACCGCTCACCATCAGTCCCTCATCGCCGACGAACGTCGCGCGGCACAGCGGGGCAACCGGCTCGTCGGCGCCTTCGCCGCGGTCGGTCTCGTCATCGCCGCCGGAGTCGGCCTCGTCGCCTGGCAGTCCGCCGGCACCGACAAGCAGCCCTCGCACCAGGAGGTCAACGAGGCCGCCAACGGACAGGACGTGACGTCCACGGTCAGCCAGGCGACATCGCACCCCTCCCGCCCGTCACAGGACCCGGGCCGGCCCCAGAACCAGGGCACACCGGGAGCGGACCGTCCCCGACAGGAACCGGCACCCCAGCCCGTCCCGACAACCGGTTACGCGCCGCTCACCGATGACCCCTTCCTCCCGCCGAACTCCTGGGACGGCGGCCACTACGTGAACCCGGGTTCGCCGGAGCAACCGGCACCGGACACGCTCTCGGCGACCGCACAGGCCCCGGCGCCGTCCACCTCTCCGACGACGCCGACCTCCGACGGTATCGGGCTCCCGGATCTGCCCGGCATCTCCGACCTGCCGGACCTGCCGGAGTTCCCGGGCAGCGGGACGAGTTCCCCGGCCGAGTCCGCCCGGCCCGACAAGCCCGTCAGCCCTGAGCAGCCCGGCACATCCGACAACCCCACCCGGCCCGGTCTCGCCGCCGAACCCTCGGAACCGGCGGACGCCCCGGACACCGCGGCACAGGATCACCGGACCGGACCACTCCCCGGCCAGAGCAGCCGCGCGGGGGCGACCGGCGGCACCACCGACACCACAGCCGCCACGGACACCACCACCGCGCGCTGACCCCCTGCCGGGCCTGCCCCGGTCAGTCGGTCATGCCGGGATGATGCCGGTCATGTCCGGCGTCATCCCGCTGTCGCGATGAACCCCTGCCCGAGCGCGGTGACCGACACCGGAGGACAGGACGCCGGAACCCACGCCGCCTGTCCCGGCCGCAGGATCTCCGGGACGCCGCCGTCCACCCCGTCGCCGGCGAGTTCCACACCGGTCCGCGTGGCCAGCACGACCGCGGGGCCGTTGACCTCGACGGCGCGGCCCTCCTCACAGCGACGCAGGGTGAAGTCCCGCACCGGGACGTCGTACGCGCCGGTGGCGTCCGCATGCCGTACCGGATCGGCCAGCTGGCTGAAGTCCACGACCCGCATGAGCTCGGGGACGTCCACGTGCTTCGTGGTCAGTCCCCCGCGCAGGACGTTGTCCGAGTTCGCCATGATCTCCACACCGGTCCCGTGCAGGTAGGCGTGCAGCTGTCCGGCGGAGAGGAACACCGCCTCCCCCGGCTCCAGCACGACATGGTTGAGCAGCAGTGAGATCAGCACTCCGGAATCGCCGGGGTACTGTGCGGCCAGGCCGGCGGCCACCTCCGCCGCACCGAGCATCCATTCCTCGACGGCCGTGTCCCCCGCCCCGGCACGCGCGGGAAGACCACGGCAGGCCGCCGCCACCGCATCGACCAGCGGAGTCTTCGAGCTCTCCGGGAGCGTGATCCAGGTGGTGACGAGCGCACGCAGGTCTTCATCGGCATCGGCACCGCCGAGGACGGCGGTGGTGCGGGCCAGCTCCGGCACATCGAGCACCGCCAGGAGCCGGCGGGACCGCTCCAGCGGCCGGAATCCGGTGAGCGCCTCGAACCGGGTGAGCGCGACAAGCAGCTCGGGTTTGTGGTTGTCGTCCTTGTAGTTGCGGTTCGAGGCGGTCAGCGGGACGCCCTCCCGGTTCTCCCGGTCGAAGCCCTCCTCCGCCTGTTCCTTCGTCGGATGCGCCTGGAGGCTCAGTGCCTGGTCTGCGGCGAGCAGCTTCAGCAGGAACGGCAGCCGGTCGCCGTCGCGGTGCGGGCCCAGCTGACCGTCGGGATCGGCCGCGATGGCGTCCGCCAGTGAACCGTCCGTGCCGTCGAGCCGGCAGGCGGCGGCGGGGTGGGCGCCGAACCACATCTCCGCTTCGGGATGGTCGGTCGGCAGTGGTCGTCCGGTCAGCTCCGCCAGGGCGGTGCGGGATCCCCAGGCGTAGGTACGGACGGTCCCTTCCACCCGGTGCACGGTCGCTACAGTCACAGTCGGTCCTCCGTCATCCACGGATGACCGCGAGGGCCTTGTCGACGATCTCCTGCACCCGCTCGTGGGTCTTCGCCTCGACGTTGAGGCGCAGCAGCGGCTCGGTGTTGGAGGCGCGGACGTTGAACCACGACCCGTCGGAGAGTTCGACGGTCACACCGTCGAGGTCATCGGTGGACTCGGTCTCCGCGGCGAAGGCCTCGACGACGGCGCGGGTACGGTCCGCCTGGTCGGCGACCTCGGAGTTGATCTCCCCGGAGGCCTCGTAGCGCGAGTACGCCTTCTTGAGCTCCGACAGCGGCAGGTCCTGGCCACCGAGGGTCGCCAGCACGTGCAGCGCGGCGAGCATGCCGGAGTCGGCGTTGAAGAAGTCCGAGAAGTAGTAGTGGGCGGAGTGCTCCCCACCGAACATGGCGTGCTCCTCGGCCATCCTCGCCTTGATGAAGGAGTGGCCGACCCGGGTCCGGACCGGCGTGCCGCCCTTCTCGCGGATGAGCTCCGGCACCGCCTTGGAGGTGATGAGGTTGTGGATGATCGTCGCGCCCGGGTTCTGGTCGAGATAGCGCTCGGCGATGATGCCGCAGATCGCCGAGGGGCTCACGGCTTCGCCGAGCTCGTCGACGATGAAGCACCGGTCGGCGTCGCCGTCGAAGGCGATGCCGATGTCGGCCTTCTTCTCGACGGTGTACTTCTGCAGGTCGACGAGGTTCTTCGGATCCAGCGGGTTGGCCTCGTGGTTCGGGAAGGTGCCGTCGAGCTCGAAGTAGAGCGGGTCGACCGTGAGCGCCGGCTCGGTGCCGAGCACGGCCGGGGCGCTGAGCCCGCCCATCCCGTTGCCCGCGTCGACGGTCACGGTCAGCGGCCGGATGTCCAGCGGCACGAGCTTCTTCAGGTAGGTCGCGTAGTCGTCGAGGACGTCCTTCTCCGAGGCGCTCCCCTCGGCCCCGTCATAGGCGGGGACGCCGTCGACGAGCATGTCGACGATCTCCGCCAGCCCGGTCTCCTGCCCCACCGGGCGTGCGCCGGACCGGCACATCTTGATGCCGTTGTACTTCGCCGGGTTGTGCGAGGCGGTGAACATCGCACCGGGGCAGTCGAGCGAGCCCGAGGCGAAGTACAGCTCGTCGGTGGAGGTCAGCCCGAGCGTGGTGCTGTCCAGTCCCTGGGACCGCACCCCCTCGGCGAACGCCGCCGCGAGGTCCGGGGAGCTCGGCCGCATGTCGTGGCCGATGACCACCGCGGACGCCCCTTCACCCCGCATGAGGTGGGCGAAGGCCGCCCCGGCGTCGCGGACGAGGTCCGCGTCGATGCCGTCACCGACGACGCCTCGGACGTCGTAGGCCTTGACGACGGAGGCGAGTGACTCGCGGGTCCGGGGTTTCCGGGGCGTCTCGCTGGAAGTCATGATCTGGTGCTCCTTTACGGTCGGGGTGACTCACATCGGGTGGGGTGAGGAATGTACCGGTTCATTCCTGCAGGTCGCGCACGGCGTGCAGGTGACGCGGCGGCGTGTGCCGCGGCAGGTTGCGCCGGGAGGGGTGGCGTCCGCTCGGCTGTTCCAGGTCCGCGGTGCGGACCACCCTCGTCGATGCGACGGGGTCCGGGGTCTTCCGCGGTCCGGTTGTGTCTGTCCGGCCCGGTCCGTCGGGCTGCCCGTCACCGTCATCCGCGGCGAGTGCCTCGGCGAGAACCTGCATCTCCTCGTCGGAGAAGTCCTCGCTGACACCGCCGTCGACGTGGTCGAGCGTCCATCCTTCGGGGACGGAGAGCCGGCCGAGGTGCCGGGAACACAGGTCCCAGCTGTGCGGGTCACTCTGAGCATCGAGGGAGCCCACCGTCGCCACCCTGGCACCGTAGTTGTAACGCAGGGTCGCCACCGCCGGACGTCCACAGCCGGGTCTTGAACACAGTCGGAAGTCGGTCACCCGCCCTACTCTAGTGGATCGCCGCCCGCGCCTGTCGTGACCCGGCCGTGCCGTGTCCCCGGGATAGAATGACCGGCATGGACGGACACACCGGGAGCTTCGGTCACGACAGGTCGGCACGGTCGATCCAGCGCGACACCAGGGGACGCGGCCTGCGGGGTGTGCTCATGCCCCGGCTGCCCCGGCAGCAGACCCGGTCGGAGAAGTTCGACAGCGCTGTCCTGGACGTCTACGCGGACGTCCTCGACCGGTTCGGCGACGAGCTCGACGGCCTCGACATCGCCGTGGACACGGTCCCCCGCATGCGGTTGGAGGCCTCCGCCCCCCGGTGGTCCGACGAAGTCGCCGCGGACGGTCCGGTGCCCCTGGGGCGGCTGGTTCCCGCGGGTGTCGACGAGGAGGGTGCCCCGACCCGCCCCCGCCTCATCGTCTTCCGCCGCCCGGTCGAGCAGCGTGCAGAGACCCCCGAGGAGACCGAGCAGTGGCTGCGGTTCATCTTCGCCCGGCTGGTGTCGACCTACCTGAACATCACCCCGGACCGGGTCGACCCCCGTCTCGACTGGGACTTCTGGGACTGACGTCCGGTCCCGGCGGCTACCCCAGCCGCTTCTTGAGACGGCGACGCTCGCGCTCGGACAGTCCGCCCCAGATCCCGAACCGCTCATCGTGCTCGAGTGCGTACTCGAGGCACTCGTCGCGGACCCCGCATGCGCGGCAGATCCGCTTCGCCTCCCGGGTCGATCCGCCCTTCTCCGGGAAGAACGCCTCCGGATCGGTCTGGGCGCACAGCGCCTGCTCCTGCCAGTCCTGCTCGACCGCCTCGAAGAGGACGTCGAAGTCGCTGGTGAGGTCCGAGTGGGGTGCCAGCGCGTCCGGATCGGTGTTCCCGACAACGAGCCGGCCGTTCCGGATCACATCCTCAGCGGACGACCCGTCAGAGACCGGACCGGGAAAAGCATCGGTCGGCTTGTCCACGCCACTCCCCTTTCCGTTGGTCGTCGGGCTGTTTCTTATGAGATTACACACGGGTAGTTCTCCCCCGTCAACCACACCGCCCTCGACCTACTGCAACTTCCGTCACATCCGTCACAGGAAACACAGTCGTGCTCCAGACGTGGAGCAGCTCGGACACGACATGTCCACACGCCACCCCCGCCCGGCACAACATCTGGGTGAAATTACCCTGCGTGGGGCGGAAAACCACAAGATATTGAAAAAATGTGGTCCGCCCCCGATCTGAAAGCCCCCCACCCCCCTGTCCGGCGTCCCCCGGCGTCCCCGGGGTCCGTCAGAGAGTCCCCCGGGGCGTCCCGTCACACGTCGGGGGAGAACCGCACCCCGCCGTCCGGGATGACGATGCCGGGCCACACCCGGGCCCCGTCGACCAGTTCGCACCGGGCACCGATGACGGCACCCTCACCGATGACCGCACCGGAGAGGTGCGCCCGGGCCCCGATACGGGCCCCCGCGGCGATCACACTGTTCTCGATGATCGCACCCGCCTCGATCTCCACGCCCTCGAAGACGACCGAACTGTCGATACGGACGCCGCCACCGACCTCGGAGCCACGTCCCACCACGGTGCCGCCGAGGAGCAGCGCACCGCCGGCCACCGCGGCGGAACCGTCGACGAGGGACTCCCCGTGCCGGCCATCGAGCAGCGGGGACGGTGCGATCCCCCGGACCAGGTCCGAGGAACCGCGCACGAAGTCACCGGGCGTCCCCAGGTCACGCCAGTACGCCTGGTCCACATGCCCGAACACGCGCGCACCCCGGGCGAGCAGCTCCGGGAACACCTCGCGCTCGACCGAGACCGACTTGCCGGCCGGGATCGTCTCGATCACCTCACGCTGGAAGACGTAGCACCCCGCGTTGATCTGGTCCGTCGGCGGATCCTCCGTCTTCTCCAGGAACGCCGTCACCCGGCCGTCACTGTCCGTGGGCACGCAGCCGAAGGCCCGTGGGTCGGGGACCCGCAGCAGGTGCAGCGTCACATCCGCCTCATTGCGGGCGTGGGTGTCCAGCACCGCCTGCAGATCAGTGCCGCCGAGGATGTCACCGTTGAAGACCATCGCACGGTCGTGGCGCAGCCGCGGCAGGACGTTGCGGATACCGCCGCCGGTGCCCAGCGGTTCATCCTCGACGACGTACTCGATCTCCAGACCGAAATCGGCACCGTCACCGAAGTACTCCTCGAAGACCTCCGCCTTGAACGACGTCCCCAGCACCACATGGGTCATCCCCGCCGCCCGGATGCGGGCGAGCAGGTGGGACAGGAACGGGTAGCCGGCCACCGGGAGCATCGGCTTCGGGATCGAGTTCGTCAGCGGACGCAGCCGGGTGCCCTTACCGCCGACGAGAATGACGGCGTCGGTCCCGGCGGCGAGATCGGACGCGGGGGTGTCAGTCATGGCCTGGAAAATTCCTTCCCTGTCAGGATGAGTGAGGGGCAGTCGGACAGACCTACGGATGTCGGTCACCCGTCGCAGGGTACCGCGCCCACCGGACGCCGTCGTGCACCGCCACGGTCGGGGGCACCGGCGGTGCGCCCTAGTTGCGCTCCGCCCGCTGTGCCTGCTGTGCCTGTTCTGCCCGTTCTGCCTTGAGCGCCCGCTGCGCCGACCACAGCGCGACCGCGCACCGGACCTTCAGCCCCGCCCACAGCACCCACCGCACCGGAGCCTGCCACCAGGCGTCCAACCGGTCCGCCTGGAACCGGTAGGCGCTCTCGTGGTGCGCCGGCACCGTGATCTCCGGGTGGGCCGAGGCGGAATGCCCCTGCGCGTGGGTGATCTCGGCGGCCGGGGTGAAGATGTTCTCCCGGCCCGAGCGCGCCAGCCGGTCCCCCAGATCCATGTCCTCCATGTACATGAAGTACCGCTCGTCAAAGCCGCCGATCGCGTCGAAGGCGTCCCAGCGCAGCAGCTGGCAGGAGCCCGACAACCACCCGGAGGTGCGTTCCCGGGTCATGTCCGCGTCGTCGCGGTACCGGCGGCTGAACGGATTGTCCTTCCACACCTTGCCCAGCAGCGCATGCCCGATGCCGGAGGCCAGGGTCGGCACCGCCCGCGCCGACGGGTACACCGCCCCGTCGACCTCGTGGATCAGCGGGCCGACCGCCCCGGCGCGCGGATGGCGTCCCGCCGCCGCGATGAGTTCGTCGACCGCCCCGGGGTGGAAGACGACGTCCGGGTTGACGATGACGACGAACTCGTCGTCGATCTCCCCGGCGGCCCGGCGCGCCCGCAGGGCGTCGATCCCCCGGTCCATGCCCGCGCCGTAGCCGATGTTGCCGCCGGTGTGGAGCAGCTCGGCGAAGCTGTACTTCTCCGCCGCCGCCTCCGGCGCGCCGTCGGTCGACCCGTTGTCCGCCATCACGACCACCGCCCCGCGGTCGATGGCCCCCGGGACGGAGTCCAGGAACCGGGTGAGGTACTCCCCCGGGGAGTAGGTCACGGTGACGATGCCGATCGGCGCTGCGCTGTCATTCACGGCTACCACCGTAAACCACGGGCCAGCGCGTCCCGCCACTCCGGCGGCCGCCCCACCGCCGCCGTCCACGGGGCGAGGTCGAGCACCGACCATTCCGGACGCGGCGCCGGTGTCGGGTACTCCGCCGTCGTACAGGGCCGCACCCGCTCCGGATCATGGCCCAGCCCCGCGAACACGGCACGGGCGAGCCCGCACCAGGT
Source organism: Drosophila nannoptera (assembly GCA_020883555.1). Taxonomy (NCBI): domain Eukaryota; kingdom Metazoa; phylum Arthropoda; class Insecta; order Diptera; family Drosophilidae; genus Drosophila; species Drosophila nannoptera. The sequence continues at coordinate 8,837 of JABVZY010000461.1, read as the reverse complement.
CACCGGCTCCCCGGAGTTCGTGTAGTTGAGGATGCCCGGCGTGGCGGCGTCCGGACGCCGTGCGAGCTCCCACAGTCCCGCGGCGAGGTCCGGTGCGAAGGTGGGACGCCCCGTCTGGTCGTCCACGACCTGCGGATCCACCCCGCGCGCGGCGAGCCCGGCCATCGTCGTGACGAAATCCTTCCCCGGTGCCGCGGGACCCGACCACACCCAGGAGGTGCGCACCACCGTCCCGCCGGCTTCGAGCACACCCCGCTCGCCCTGTTTCTTCGTCGCCCCGTAGACGTTCACCGGACGCACCGGGTCGTCGACCCGCCACGGCCGGTCGCCGGCGGGTCGGCCGGAGAAGACGTAGTCGGTGGAGACGTGGATAAACCGCGCACCGACCTCCCGGGCGGCCCGGGCCAGCAGGCCGGGGGCGACGGCGTTGACCGCGGTGACCTCGGCCGCGTTCGACGGATCCTCGGCCGCGTCGACGGCGGTGAAGGCTGCGGTGTGGATGACGGCCTCCGCCCCGTCGAAGAGGCGGCGGGCCGCGGTCATGACTGTGTCCCCGGTGTCCCCGGTGTCCCCGGTGAGGTCGAGTTCGCGGCGGGTCAGTGGCCCGGCGCCGAGGGCCACGAGTTCCCGCCCGACCTGACCGGTCGCGCCAGTTGCGATGATTCTCACAGGTGAATGATACGGCCGCGGTCGTGGCGTTCGCCCCGTCAGCTAGTAAAGTCTGCCCCGACCCGTGCCCAGAACCGAAAGGTGAACGATGAGCGACTCCACCGGAGGCCGCCACTCCAGGCGCTCCCGTGATTCCGGCGATCCCCACGATCAGCGGGGCGCGGACACGCCCCGGGGTGACCGGCGCTCCCGCGACAGCTCCTCCTCATCGGAAAGTCGCCCCTCGGGCACCCGCACCCCCCGCACCGTCGCCGGGGACGGTGCCGCCCTCGTCCACCGCCAGCTCGGACCCACCCCGGTGAAGGTCGTCCTCGCGATTGTCGCGGTGCTGCTGCTCGTGACCGGCGGCTACGCCTACTCCGCCATCGGCCGACTCGACAGCAACCTGAGCCAGGCCGGAGGCCTCAACCTCGGCGACCAGAAGGACGGCGCGACCGACATCCTCCTCGTCGGCGTGGACTCACGGACCGACGCCAAGGGCAACCCCCTGTCCCAGGACGAGATCGACATGCTGCGTGCCGGCGAGGCGGACACCACCAGCACCGACACGATGATCCTCATCCGGATCCCCAATGACGGTTCCTCCGCCACCGCCGTCTCCCTGCCCCGCGACAGCTACGTCGACGGCGGCGAGGAACTGGGCAACACCAAGCTCAACGGCGTCTACGGCGGCACGAAGTTCATGAAGAAGGACGAACTCGAGCAGGAGGCCGCCGCCGAGGGTAAGGAGCCTGACGAGAAGTCCATCGACGAGAAGTCCACCCAGGCCGGCCGTGAGGCCCTCATCCACTCCGTCGGTAACCTCACCGGCATCACCGTCGACCACTACGCCGAGGTCGGGCTCCTCGGCTTCGTCCTGCTCACGGACGCCGTCGGCGGCGTGGACGTCTGCCTCAACAACCCGGTCGACGAGCCGCTCTCCGGCGCGAACTTCCCGGCGGGCCGGCAGACCCTCGACGGTCAGAACGCCCTGAGCTTCGTCCGGCAGCGCCACGATCTCCCCCGCGGCGACCTCGACCGCATCACCCGGCAACAGGCCTACCTCGCGAGCCTGTCGAACAAGGTCCTCAGCTCGAAGACCCTCACCGACCCGGGCATGCTCGACAAGCTCAACAAGGCCGTCGAACGGTCGGTGACCGTCGATTCCGGCTGGGACATCATGAGCCTGGCCACCCAGATGCAGAACCTCTCCGGCGGCAACGTCACCTTCCAGACCATCCCGGTCACCAGCATCGACGGCACCAGCGACGACGGCGAGCAGTCCGTGGTCACCGTCGACCCCGACCAGGTGCACAAGTTCTTCAAGGATCTGCTCGGCGACGACGGCGACTCCTCCGACAGCTCCGACTCCTCGGGTTCCTCCGCATCCTCGGAGTCCGCGGACGACAACATCCCGGACTACGACCCGGCGGAGACCACGGTCAACGTCTTCAACGGCGGCACCGTCGACGGTCTGGCCACCCGCGTCGGCGACCTCATCTCCGACCGCGGCTTCGCCATGGGCGAGGTCGGCAACCACGACGAGTCGGGAGTCTCCGAGAGCCAGGTCAACGTCGCCGACACCAGCGACCCGGCCGCCCGGGACCTGGCGAAGCGGCTCGGTGGCCTGGAGGTCGTCCAGGACAGCAGCCTCGCCCCCGGCACCGTCAGCGTGACGCTCGCCAACGACTACTCCGGCCCCGGCGCGACCGAGGACGACACCCGCACGCTGGACGACTCCACCTCCGGCAGCAGCGACAGCTCCGGGTCGGGCAGCAGCAACGGCTCCGTCGGTACCCCGGGCACCATGGGCGACACCAGCACCGAGGAGAACAAGCAGCCGATCGACGCCGGCGGCGACGGCCTCATGTGCGTCAACTGACCGACGCCTCCCGCCCGGTACGTCGATATACAGCCGGCGGACCGACGGGTGGTGGCGGAGCTGCCCCGGCTCAGGACGCGGTGCTGCGCCGGGTGGTCGCAGGGCCACTGCGCGCCCAGGCCCGCGGCACGGCGTCCGCGATACGGGACGCCGAGGTCGGCGCATAACCGTCGGGGGTCTCCGCGGCGACCGCCGCGGCCAGCGAGTGCAGTGCCACGGCCCTGCCCGCCGGGAACGGCACCCCCGGGTGCCGTGCCGCATGTTCGGCCAGCAGCGCGCCGGTGATCCCGGAGAGCACGTCGCCGGAACCCGGTGTCGCACCCCAGGAGGTTCCCGCGTCCACGCAGATCACCCGGGTCGAGGGGACGTCACCGTCCCGCCCGGCCCGCGCCCGGTCCACCACCACGGTGTGCCGCCCCTTGAGCAGCACCGCGCAGTGCAACACATCCGCCAGGGCCACGGTCGCGGCGATCCGGTCGTCGTCCGGGTCGGGGATGCCGGCGTCCACCGCGGCGGCCAGCCGCCGGAACTCCCCGGCGTGCGGGGTCAGCAGGGTCACCCGGTCATCGCGCTGTGCCCCCTGTGCTCCCTGTGCCCCCTGCGCTCCCGGTGACCGGGCGATGAGCTTGTCCCGCAGTTCCGCACGCTCGGCGAGCAGGGTCAGCGCGTCGGCGTCGATGAGCAGCGGTTCGGGCCGGTCCAGCAGCGTGGCGAGTTCGGCGGCGGCGACCTCCCCGGTCCCCCGCCCCGGTCCGACGGCCCAGGCCTGCACCCGGCCGGTCTCGGCGGCGGTCGGCGACCAGATGACCTCCGGGGTGGCGCGCAGTACCTCGGGGGCGCCGCCGCCGACGTAGCGCACCATCGCACTCGTCGTCCGGACCGCACCGGTGGTGGCCAGCACCCCGGCGCCCGGGTAGGTCGAGGAGCCGGCGCAGATGCCCACCACCCCGCCGGTGTACTTGTCGTCCCCGGGTCCCGGTTCGGCGGGGCCCTGCAGCTGTGCGGCGTGCAGGTCGGGTTCGACCAGGCCGGACTCCACCGGGACACCGGGATCCCACCGGCCACCGCGGTCGAGACCCCCGCGTACGTGCCGGGCGTCCGGGGCAGGGATGACCGCCAGCGAGAAGCCGACGTGGACGCCCGGCCCCCGCGACGACCACCGGTCGATCTCCGCGAGCCGGTCGCCGATCGAGTCCCCGGAGTCCAGGGCGGGGTCGGCGAGCAGGACCTGACCGCACCAGGAGCTCACGGCGTGGGCCCGGCGCCAGCCGCCGAAGGTGACGGTGACATCGGCGACGGCATGGGACGGGAACGGCCGGTCCGCACCGGTCAGCGGGTCGGTCGCCGTCACCGGGTCGGGGGTGGCGCCGGTGTCCGCGTCGATGCCGGAGGGCACGTCGACCGACAGCAGCGGCACCGTCCAGCGGTCGGCCATGTCCAGCACCACCGCCGCCTCCGGCCACACCCCGCCGGCCCCGCCCATGCCGAGGATCCCGTCGATGAGCAGCCGGTACGGGGCGGGCCGCCCGACCCACAGATCGTCAAAGTCGACCACCTGTCCCCCGGCCCCGGTGAAGGCGTCCAGCGCGGTCTGCTGTGCCCGTACCTCCCCGGTCGTCCGGTCGCGGCCCAGCAGCACGGCGTCCACCGACCACCCCTCGGCGAGGAGGTCCCGGCCGGCGTAGAGGGCATCCCCGCCGTTGCCGCCGCCACCGACGGCGAGCAGGATGCGCGTCGCCCGGGGGTTCACGGGTGTGCGGGTCAGCATCATCCGGGCGGCGGCGGAGACCCCGGCGGCGGCGGACTGCATGAGTTCGTCGGTGCGGGTCTGGGCGTCCAGCAGCGGCTTCTCGGCCCGGCGGATCTGGTCGACGGTGTAGACGGTGGAGGTGTCCATGCCCCCACGCTAGCCGGACCGGCGGATGCCAGGCCGCTGCCAGCTCACCCCCATCCCCCGGGCATCCCCCGCACCTAGGCTGTCGGCCATGTCTACACTCACCGGCATGCCTGCCCCACGTGTCCCGCGCACGATCCCCGGCACGGTCGGGCGCCGTCGGCCCGCACCCGGCCGGACGCGGTGGACCTGGGCCGCACTCGTCGGCTACGTCGGCGTGGTCGTGGCGCTGACGTGTCTGAAGTCCTTCTACTCGATCGGGCTGCTGTGGAAGCCGGAGAACCAGCGCACCCGCGAGCTGCGGCTCGTGCCCTTCGGGATCATCCACGATTCGTCGACGACCTTCGGTGCCGCCTTCGACATCCTCGGCAATGTCGCCTTCTTCGTGCCGGTCGGACTGCTGCTGATGAACATCACCCGCCGGTTGTGGCTGACCGTGGGCCTGGCCGCGGCGGCCAGTGTGCTCATCGAGGTGACGCAGTACATCTTCCTGCTGGGGCGCAGCGATGTCACCGACGTGCTGTGCAACACCGCCGGCGCCCTCGTCGGCGCGGTCGTGTCGTGGCTGTTCCTGCGGGGGTCGTCGACCCTGGCGCGGCGATGGGCGGCGGTGGTCACCGCGGTGACCCTGTTGACGGTGGTGGTGTTCGCCGTGCTGGTGCTCCTCGGCCCGGCACTCGGGGATCCGGCGGAGGTCGCCGGGTAATCTGGCCGTCATGGATCTCATGGCGCCCTTTCTCGCGGCGGACCCGGCGTCCCCCCGTCTCACGACGTACACCGACCGCGGGCGGATGGAACTGTCGGCGGCGACGGCGGCGAACTGGGCGGCGAAGGGCGGCAATCTCGTCGCCGGGGAGCTGGGTCTGATGCCCGGGGACACGGTCGCGGTGGATGCGCCGGCCGACTGGCTGCCGGCTGCCCTGGTGCTGGGCTGCTGGCGGGCCGGGGTGGCGGTGTGTTCACCGGCCTCCCCCGCCTTCGGGGACGCCGCGGCGCTGGTCACCACGGATCCGGACGTACACCCGGACTTCACCGGTGAGGTGCTCGCCCTGTCCACCGACCCGTTCGGCCGGGGGGTGGCGGAATCCGGCGGCGAGGTGCCGTTCGGGGTGACGGACCTGTCGCCGGAGCTGCGGGTCCAGGGCGACCGCTACGCCGGGCCGGAGACCGGGGCCGGCGAGGTGCTGCTGCGGGACGCCTCGGGCGCGGCGCTCACCGGCACCGACCTGCAGGCCCGGGCGGCGGCGCGGTTCGGGCAGGACGCCGTGCGTGCGGTCTCCCCCGCCTGGTCGGACGCCGACGGTCTCGTCGACCGGCTGCTGCCGCTGTTCGTCGGTGGATCGGTGGTCGTCAGCACCGACGGTGCCGCGGCGCGGCTGGCCCACCTCGCCGAGGTGGAACGCGGCACCGTGGCTGAGTGAGCCGGTCTCTGCCGGTTGCCGCCTGCCTCAGTCGATACCGATGACGGCGGTGACCAGGCCGCGTGCCTGCGACAGCGGGTGCTCGGCGAAGCGGGCGTCGTACTCCCGGTCCTCGGAGAGGTTCGCCAGCAGGTAGCCGTCGGCCGGGGTCAGTGACGGGTCGTAGGGGTCGACGAACCAGCCGACGAGTCCCCCGTCGGTGATCTCGATGGCTCCCTCGCGTCGCTTGAGGTCCATCACCGCGGCGTCCCGCAGTCCGGTGACGCCGGTCTCGGTGAAGAAGCCCTGGATCTGCCAGGGTTCGAGGTACTCGCCGTTGTCCACCGCCAGGTGCAGGGTGAGGTTGTACTGCATCCCGGCGCCGGTCCCGGAGCCGTCCCCCTCGTCCGGCGGGAGGGTCTTGACGATGGTGTAGACGATGACGTCCCCGGCGGGGGTCTCCCCCGCGTCCGCCTCGACGAGTCCGGCGTGGAACTCCCGCAGGCTCGGGCGGATCCCGGCGACGACCTCGTCCCGGTCCACCGGCATCATCTGGGAGGTCAGTGGCGCGATAGTCACCACCGCGTTGCTCCCGGCGAGCTGGTAGCCCACCGCGACGGTGCCCGGGGCGTCCTCCGGGAGGGTGTTGAGAATCTCCCAGTCGTCGGGGAGGTGCAGGGTGCGGCCGGTCTGTCCGAGCGGGATGTCCATGCCGCCAGGCTACCGGGTGGCTCAGCGGACGTCGGCGCGGTGGTTGCGCCACAGGCCGACGGCGCTGAGGGCGACGAACCAGGCGACGATGACGAGGTAGCAGGCGGCGGTGCCCAGGCCGAGGCCCAGCGGGTCCTGGTCGTTCATGAGCTGGTTCATCCGCTGGCCGGGGGCGACGGCGGCGAGCGGGCGGAAGATGTCGATGTGTTCGGCGGCCATGCCGAGCATGCCGTCGATGACGAGCAGCCATGCCACCGGTACGGCGACGGCGGCGACCTGGGAGCGGATGATGCAGGCCAGGCCGACGGTCATCGCGGCGAACAGGACAGAGGTCACCAGCCCGACGACCGGCAGGTGCGTGTCCGTGCCGAGGGCCAGTGTGCCGCCGAGGACTGCGCCGATGCCGATGGCCAGGACGGTGCCGATCACGAAGGTGACGGCGGTGAAGACGGTGGTGACGAGGATTTTCGCGCCGACCCACTGCCAGCGGTGTGCCTGGGTGAGGAATGCCTGGGCGTGCAGGTGGTTTCGGATGTCGCCGGCGGTGGTGGCGGCGGCGAAGATGACGGCGATGAGCTGGAAGATCTGGAGGCCGAACAGGATGGTGGACCAGTCCATGTCGGTGCCGTGGTCGCCGAAGATGCCGACGAGGGTGACCGGGCCGAACAGGGAGCCGGTGAGCAGGACGGCGTACACGGCGGAGGCGCGGACGCTGAAGAGTTTCGTCGTCTCGGCGTGGACGGCGCGGGTGAATGTGGACATGACGGTCAGTTCCTTCCGGCGGTGGCGGTTTCGGTGCGGTACTCCTGGGCGTCCGCGGTGGCGGCGAGGAAGCGGGATTCCAGGTCGGCGGTCTCGGCGCGCAGCCCGGTGACCGGGACGGACGCCGCCAGGGCGATCTCGGCGACGGCCCGGCGGACCTCGGCGTCGGTGCCGCCGTCGGGGATCTCGACGGTGAGGTCGGCGGTCGGACGGTCCCCTCCCCCGGTCCCGAAGGCGGCGGAGAGCCCGGCGTCGCGCAACCGGGCGCCCAGGGATTCGCTGAACTGCGGTGAGGGGGTTTCGACGAGGACGTGACTGCCGCCGGCGAGGAATTCGTCCATGGTGTACTCGCCGATCATCCGGCCGCGGCCGATGACGACCAGGCGGTCGGCGGTGAGCTGCATCTCCGACAGCAGGTGGGAGGAGACGAGGACGGCGCGGCCCTGGGCCGCCAGCGTGCGGATGGTGTGACGCATCCAGCTCACGCCCTCGGGGTCGAGGCCGTTGACCGGTTCGTCGAGGATGAGGTGCTTCGGGTCCCCGAGCAGGGCGCCGGCGAGGCCGAGGCGCTGCTTCATGCCGAGCGAGTAGCCGCCCACTTTCTTGGACGCCGCCTCGGTGAGCCCGACGATCGCGAGGCATTCCTCGACCCGGCTGTCGGGGATGCCGGCGCCGCGGGCGAGGACGCGCAGGTGGGACCGGCCGCTGCGGGCGGGGCTGAACCAGCCGGCGTCGAGCAGGGCGCCGACGGTGGCGGATTTGTCGGGCAGGGCGGTGAAGTCGGTGCCGTCGACGGTCACGGTGCCGGAGCTGGGTCGGTCGAGGCCGAGGATGCAGCGCATCGTGGTGGATTTGCCGGAGCCGTTGGGGCCGAGGAAGCCGGTGACGGTGGCATCGGGGACGGTGAAGGAGAGGTCGGTGACGGCGTCTTTCCTGCCGTACCTCTTGTGCAGGTCGGTGACGGTGATCATGGATTACATGGTCGTCGCCGGAGCGGCTGCGGTCGTCAGCCTGCGGGGTGATTGTGGGGCGGGACGCCGAGGGCCCGCGTCATACCCGGGTATGACCTACAGTTCCGGCTTCGCTTCAGGGGCGCCGCTTCTCCGTGCCGCAATCGGGCAGTTCTCCAACATGATCTGCTGCTCCGTCTCAGAGAACAACGATCGGTGCAACTCCCAGGAATATTCTTCCTTGTCTGAAATCAAACGGACACCCTCAGTGACCGAAGCAGGGAAGTCGACTATGAATCCTTCAAATCGACGGAAATCAACCAGTATTCACTTTGTCCGACCTCCAATTGCAACGACAATACGATCCATATATGTTATCGGGTCGACACCGAGTCCCCAGCAGAGGTCAATTATGAAGTCGGACTTACGGAGATCAGTAATGTACCAAGATTCCGGATCGGAAATCGACCGACAAATCGTAAAGTCATTAAACACTCGTTCGAAAAACGCCTGCGGACTACTTGACATCTCGTGATCGACATTCAGGTACCAGAAATTAGCCATAGAGCGAAGCGTCTCCGACTTAAAAA